>JASVER010000151.1:1525496-1601283 GCA_030449065.1 Oceanodroma leucorhoa | reverse complement strand
ACTAGAAAGAAAATTAATTCCACCCCAGCCAAAACCAGGACATTCATTCTTTCAGAGCAGATGTGTCTAAATACTGTCTAAATGCTCGAGGACTGATCACAAGTCAGAAGAAAAATTGGGTCCTCCACTAATTGTAAATATCAGTGATATGAAGATCTCAGTGGCCTAAAATTCCATATAAAGTCTCTGATTATTTCAAGTAATAAGCCAATTAATGCACATAGATTATTCATGAATAATGTATGAGAAGAAAAATAGAAAGCTTTACTGGCTTTGACAAGGTTGCTTGCTCTAGTCAAAGATCTTTTTTAAAGATCGGTTACTGTACGTCAATACTTTTTTAGATCAAATGCCACCATCAGCTACATGAAGCTCTCCAGTAAGGGCCAGAGCTAGTAAATTACAACAGTGAACAGCCTAATCTAGAGATATTTGATGGAAATTTGACATCTTCTTTATGTTGTGTAACACTGAATTAAAGAAAAACACTAACTGAATATAAGCTTGGACTCCAGCACTGGTGTACAGTCAGAGTTTGTTTATATTGTACTTTTTGTGTTTTCCTTCTCAGAGTCTCAGGTGGCTTTCAGATGATCAGGAACAGCTCAGTGCACAGTTGTTCTCACATCTCGCCAGTACAAAGTGAGCCTCTTACATACCTTATCTCAGGAAAGAGCAACCTGAAAAAATACATGGTGTGATTTCTTGTTTTATCATAGTGTGTAACATATGCCTCCTTTGTTGTTTCTAGTTTCCTTTATTGACAGTTTTAATTTCAGTGCATTTCCTGCCAAAATGAAAGTCATATTTTATATTCATTACGTGCTAGAGCTATGACAATTTAGAGGCACAAAAGAAACATCTGGTAAATAAAGAGAAGATCAACTAAGAAACTGGTATTAYCCCCAGATGGCAAGAAAGTAACAACGCGTACAGAAGTTGCCCGGTCAGGACACAAATTTTCTATTTGAAAAGAACATATCGTAAGGTAAGAACAGCTTTTATCCAGCTCACAGATAGCAACATTTGTTACACCACAAAGACTGACTTTTTTTCTCTGCCATCAGGCTTGATTTTCTCTGACTTTTCCTTGGAGAGGTAACGGAAAAAGAATAGTTTTCTTTTTTTCACTGCTATAACTTTTGTGGCTCTTGAATACTTTTGGGAAGAAAGTGTTTTGAGATTCATGTACCTGGTTCATCCTCAAGTCCTGTGGAAGTTCTACAATTTTCTGATACTTTTACAAAAGTTTAACAAAGATGCAGCTATGAACTATGTCACTTCAAGCACCACTCTTCTTTAACTTTTAATTTAACTCTATCTGAATTCTGTATCAGTTCAGAGAAATCCCAAATGTTTGAATTTTTTCTAAAATTGTTTGTTGATTCAGTGAAATTACAGGTATGTGCTTATTCCTTAGCACATGGGGTCTCTCACTGAGGCTGGAACAACCAGCTTTTTCTGAGTCAGCATCTTCTTCTCGAAGGTAGAGATTCAAAACACAGAATAATACATGCTGGAAGGGACTTCAGGAGGTCATGTATTCCAACCCTCTGCTCAGGAAAATCATAGAGTAAGGCTGCAAACCAAACTTCCAGTATTCTGAGAACTGTTTGACTTAAATCCTGTGTTGGGGTTTCAGTGTTCTTCTTGGCATTTCGAGAGTTCCACACCCATTTCTGGAAAACTCACAAATTAAAGAAGTTGTTTAATTTATTTTCTTCAGTATCATCTGAATTATTGTCATTTTAAATGGCAACTTTTTAAAGTGTAGAATCAGCTGACCATTTCTTGCTGAAGAAAGTCAAAGGATGTTCAAAAATTCCTGTCTTTTGGGAAGTTTCTTGAGTATCTAGGTTCTTGTTTGGTGAAATCTGATGATTATTCACTAGATGAAAAATGAGAATGTTACTATACACCTCTGGGGTTTTGCCCAGTGTTCTCCAATGTTTGAAAATTCTCCTAACCAATCAGTTTTAAAGATTCATTAATATTTTCTTTGGATGCTGGAAGAACTTATTTCAAACTGGGACATGTTTTTTAATTCCTACAAATAATATGAAAAAATGTACTCAGAAAAAAAGGAAATTACCCACATTAAAAATAAATGAGATTAGAGTAACATAGAAAATAAATTCTTTCTCCACTGCGCACATATCTGCACACATATCTTCCTAAAACAGTCAAAAATTTCAGAGCCTAAAGAATTAAGATTCAGATTAATTTAGTTGTATCTAAATAATGTTGTGCAATAGAAATTAATATTTTTTCAAGTATTCATTTCATAATCTATCATGTTACATTTGTTAATATATTGTGTAGTCTTCAAATGGGGGAGAGACAGCTGTTGAGTAATTTCCTGAGCTTCTCTGATTTCTTTTCACAGGCTTTCTCCTTCCAGTTAGACTACAAGCCAAATCTGGTCCCATTCTGAACTTCTTTCTCTCCTTTCCCTCTCCATCCACCCTCAAAGTCCAGCAGAGTCACAAGGAGCTTCTGGGAAAAAAAGCTAAATTTCATTATAATGCCTAGACTATGAAAGAAGTCAAAGATCTCCTCAAACCCTGGTGAGAAAGGGTAGTGCAAGCTACAGTGCCAAGTTAAATACAGGAAAGCTTCCAGAGGGAGACAGTGGGAACAGTAYAAGAATTTAGCTAAAGCAGGGATTGAAACCATAGGAGAAGAGAAGATAATTAAAAATCTCAGAGCTAACCTATTTCCTTACCTCTTCTATTATGGTCTCTGTGGAATATCTCTGTAAAGGCTAAGATAAGCATTTCATGGATCTGTGTAGTATCCATGGGGTTTTGACAGCAAAATGACAGCAAGAAAAAAAATTTGATGAACTAAGGGAAATTTTTTTAGTATTAAATTACAGGATAGGTAAAGAGGGATTGTGGAAATGGAGCCTTGAGCTATGAGAATATTAGTGCACCAAATAGTGGCCTTGTATGTCACTAGGCTCCCTATGAGTTTACCCACACTGAAGCTCTCTGCAAAACACATTATTTTGCAGTGAGGATATCTGGCAGCAGCACACTTTGTCTCAGAGCTCAGTGATGTACTGACACAGCAGTGATGTTTCAAGCCAGTAAAGCTTTGCACCTCTACTCTTCCCTTGGGTAGCCAGAAGCTTTTCCAGACATGTTTTGCAAACTGAGACAATACTAATCAACAGTTATTTCCACTTTGTTCTGCATTGTCTGAGTCCTCTATAAGTTCTGTCTCACTTTGCTGAAATAATGACCCTTAAGCATATGACATCTTAAAAGTAACTCACATGTTGCTTTTAACTTTTCCTGGTTTATATGTACATGGCCCACCCAGTACAGAATGTCTTTGCCTAATGTATACGTAAGTTCAGAACAACATGTATACATTCTTGTGAAGTAATCTGATTAATTCGTACTGTCCTTGCTTATTTATTAAAATGAGACATCATTTCAGTCTGTTTTACCAGAATAACTGTAGCACTCCTAATTACATCTACCTGAATATTAGCATTTGCATCATGTGTGACCAAAGGAATGATATATGGGTCACTCCATCTRAAATGCATAAAACCATAGCCATACAAGCCTTTCAGTTCAAAATGCATGGCATTTCTTTCTTTTCCTATATAAATTTTCTAAATAAGAAAGAGAAAGATAGGATTTTCCCCTGGAGACCAGGGGGAAAGACTAGAGCAAAAAGAACCTACCCTTGGTGGAACATCAGGTCAGTGAATACTGAAGCAAATTGAACATATCTAAGTCCATAGGCCCTGATGGGATGCACCCACAAGTGCTGAGGGAGCTGGCTGAAGTCATTACAAGGCCACTTTCCATAATCTTTGAATGATTGTGGTGACTGGGAGACATGCCTGAGGACTGGAGGAAAGCAAATGTCATGCCTATCTTCAAGGAGGGCAAGGAGGACCCASGGAACTACAGGCTGGTCAACCTCACCTCGATCCCTGGGAAGGTGATGGAGCAACTAATCTTGAAAACCATTTCCAGGCACATGAAAGACAAGAAGGTCATCAAGAGTAGTCAGCATRGATTTACCAATGGGAAGTCATGCTTTACCACCTTGATAACCTTCTATGATAAAATGACTGGCTTGGCAGAAAAACAGTGGATATTGTCTACCTAGACTTCAGTAAGGTTTTCAATGCCGTCTGTCATAAGATCCTCGTAAAGAAACTGATGAAGCATGGGCCAGATGAGTAGACAGTGAGGTGGATTGAAGACTGGCTGTATTGCTGGGCCCAGAGGGTGATAAACAGTGGAACAAAGTCTAGCTGGAGGCCAGTAACTAGTGGTGTTACCCAGGGGTCAACACTGGGTCCAATCCTGTTCAGCATCTTCATTAATGATATAGATGATGGGGCAGAGTGTGCCCTCAGCAAGTTTGTAGATGACACTGCTTCACTACCTTACATTACTATAATTTTTATTAAATGCCATGCATGGAGACAATTTCTCCTTATCCAAACACTGTTTTTAGTATTGTGTACGTTACCAGATTACTTCATTTCCCTGCAGTGATAATTAGTTAAAGTTACGAGGTAAACTTCATCTTATGTTGAGTAAATAATTCTTGGAGTAAACACCTGTTCATGCAATCATAASTAAATGAGGTAGATGTTTGATAACCAAGCTTTTTTTTTTTCTTTCTTTCTTCCCCCCACCCCCCACTACCCAATTCCAGAGGTGACAGCAATTAGCAGTTAAGACCTTCTTTATGCTTTGCCATTCCACTAAACAGTAACACTTCTGAGTGTACTATAGAGAAGTAGTGATTTAGACATCAACTGAAAGATCAACTGGTTCCTTGATGGTGACTGTTTTTGACTCTACCACATGACTTATACTGTGTTTTAAAGATATAAGGTTATTTTCTCCTATCAATTACTGTCCTGAAAAATCCAGTAGTGCTCCAGTGGATGGTAAAATTTAAATTTTTKAAAGATGTTTTACTTTTTCAAGGATTGTCAGTGAGCCACAGGGAACAGCTGTGTGCCTCTACCACCCCTCCAGATCTATAATGTTCTCGCTCCCCAGAGACTCCCTTGCTTCTGTTCCAGCTATATGTCTAGACCCATGGAAAGTCAGAGATGCAGAGAGGCTGACACAAGGACAGCAGGTCCTTGGCAAGGCAAGGCCTGGAAAGAATAAGTATGATCTCAGCCTGTGGTGCAGTGGTGATTAGCAGAAAATATTCCTCTCACAATGCAATGTTAGAATTAGAAGAAAATATTTTGACTGACTGAAAATCCACTTAAAAATGCATTCTTTCTTCTCACCCCACCCTGATCATTTCTGAAGTGCCTGCTAGGTTTCTAGTGGTAGATATATAGGAATATACTCATATAGAGCCAAGAGCAAAATACTGTTTGGAATTCTAGCTGTGTTTGAGAAATTAATTGTGTCCTGGGTGATTTCTTTATTTGTTTATTTCTTTTTAGATAAAGTGTGAAAGAGAAATATATAGTGCTAATTGTGTGAAATGTGTTCTGTAGGGAGTATTTCAAGAAATGCACAAAATTAAGGAAATTTATAACTGAAAATCTAGACTAGTGGTTCCTAACTTTTGGCTTGGAGACAAAGTTGCTTTCAGCATCTTTTGAAGTTGTTAACAGCCACTGGAAATTAGGATGAGGGATAGACTATGATTGCTGTAGGATATGTTTACACTTCAGTTTTCCTTCATGTTTTAAAGGAAGCCAGTGGGCTGAATTGGTCATTGCTAAATTGCGTACATTTCCACAAAAGTTAATGATGATGGCCATTGCAATCACATGATGGAAGTCTCCTTACATTGTTCTACAGTCATCCACTTGTATACCTTATGTCATTACACCAGGAATTATTACAGAAAATGAATACTCTGGAAACTTTATCTTATTGCTGCTACCATGTCTTCTGAGATCATTTTGCCCATTGCTTCTTATGTCATTGCTTTTGTTCTTGCTGTGCAAACCATAAGAATCTCCTATGAGAGGGCACCAGACCAGCCTGGATATGAACATCCCACTGCTATTATGGCTGGAGGTCAGATGCTTGCCGGCCTATGGGATGCTAACCAGGTGGGCAGCTGGTATGCCCTACACAGTACTAGGTCCATGGTGTGGCCTGTGGCTGAGACGAATCTCTGCATGGTGAAATGGAAATTTTACAACTGAGAAATTAATTTTGACAATTTCATTGCTCTCTGTAGTGTGTGGGACAGATGGGATCTGTCATTCTGGCACGTCACTCCCTATGGCAGCATCCTGCGCTCTACATGGCTTGTTTTGGTTGTAGCACCATGAGGTCTGTAAGATGCCGGTAATGGTAAGAGTGCTGGGTGTGTGTATCTATGGCTGGGCACAGAGTTCTTCTAAGGGCCACTTTTTGTTCATTTTCTCCAGAAGCAGTCATAGAATTTTTTTGCCAGGTTTCCTCTGAGCTAGTAAGGAACAAGTTGTGATATGTTAGGTTGCTCTGACGAGCACTGTCAAGTAGCCAGGGAAGGGAGATGTGAGAAATTAATGCACTGTCCCTGGAATGTGCTCCCTTGTCCACTTTATTGTGTTTGACCCCAGATATCGATGTTGGCGCAGAGTGCAGACTGTCTTCATTTGCCTCACAATACCTAGTGTATTTGTGGACAACGTGTTGTACACTGATGTCTTTTCAGATGAAGTTTTGGGTGACCTCATTATGATATGAGTACATTAGACAAATTTTCCTGGCCACTGGTTGTTGTCCTTGACCTTTCATTTTCCTGAAACAGCACTCTTCTACGTTTCTGTCAGAAGTTACTCAACCATGTTTCTCCATGTGTTCCTACTGGGAAATTCTCCAGGCAGCAACTCTTCTTCCAGCACAATCAGACCAAAAATTCAATTTATTCCAGTCCCCAGGTTATCCTTCTGTGCTCTTAAGATTGGGATTACGACATCTTCTTTTTCTTGGGTAGCAGCTGTAAGGAGTAACAAAATGCACTGCAGGACCAAATACTGAAACAGTTGTTTCCCAGCATGCAAGACCTGAGTTTTTCTAGCTTTCTGAAGCCTTGGCCTAGCTAGGTTAAAAGAAATTTTGGAAAAAAACATTGCAGGGCTCAGGTAGCAAAGGAGGACTGGAGTTTTCAGGCTGTTGGTCCATTATATTCTGTGGAGAGTGGTATGTAAACCAGGGTATCCTCTCATACATGATTTTTTTTTTAATGTGACCAGAAAGTGGGGTTTTGTGCAACTTTCTTCCCTAGCATGTGACACATGCAATATGGGTCATCAGGTAATAAGATACTCGAAGTAACTCAGGTTCCATTGTTCAGTACATTTTCCAGTGTCCCAGCTGAAGTTGGAAAATGCTAATCCAGATAACCGAGATTGTAAAATCACACAAAAGATACAGGAGAATCAAAGATGTGAAACAAAATTGTCAACAATAAAACAAAATAGACTCCAGAGCAGATCATTTTAATAAGTGAAGATACATTTTCAGAGATACAGAGAATTCAAAGAGAACCATCAGGATTTCTCTAAAACTTTACAGCATTATTGCAATAAAACCTGAAACTTCACTGGTGCAGAATGAGCTAATTGGTACTTTAATTTATGGTACATGGCAGATTTCCCATACCATGACATACAGTTAAAATATTACTGGGATTTTTATAAAATASTAAAATGAGGAAACACAACTGGCTAAGAGGATTGTCTAAACAAAATTGTATTTCATGAAGAGCAGCATTCACTGAGATTTGCACTTAAAGGATTCAGGCAGAATCACTGATTTTTAACTGTCTATTTCAAAGAATGATTCATGTAGTAGTCTGTGGAGAGAGTATGGGGAGTAGCCTTTCTGCTGGAAAAGAAAGGTCACTACAACTCTTCAATGACAAATGTAATTGGACAATGCAGTGGAGACACTGATATGTGGCTGACGATGGGTTTAAGTTTGACTAGGTGATCTATGACATTTCCATGAACTGTTAGCGAATGTCTAATGGTGTAATACAAAACAATGCCCCTCGAAAGAGTTGCGAGCTGAGCATGTTCTTGGGACTTCTACAACATATGACAGTCACAGGACTGAAATGGCTCTTAAAAAAAAAAAAAAAAAAAAAAGAAAGAAAATTGTCTCAGTGGTTTTTATTGTGCTATTTTTATTTAGCTGAACAGAGCCCTCTGTACCTACAGTTGTTACAAGGGGACAGCTACTATAAAAAAATCAAGAAGTTATTTGAAGCTATCATGCCTTTTAAGCTGAAGTGTTTCAAAACTGTTCAGAACAAGGAAATATTGTAGCTGTTTTCAAACCTTGTTCTAAACAGGCCAGAGCACAGAGATGTACTGAAAATGCTAGTGCTGGCGGGAGGCTCTGGCAGTGGCATCAGGCAGATTTGGCACTGCCTGTTTTGATGACGTTCAGCCTCCTGCATGCTTAATGTCTGTATGAATACAAATGGAGAAGTACCTCTTTAAGGAGTCACGACTCCCCTGAGTCTCCCACATTCCCTGAGTGTTCCCATCTGAACCGTTTCATATCCATACGGCAGAGAAGCAGCTTGCTTTCAGATAAGAGCGCAGAATATATTTGAAATTCTGGAAAGGGGGTTATTTCAACCTGGTACAGACACTATCCCAGCTGTCAAGCCGAAACAATGACAAAACAATGCAGAATTTCGAAGAGTTTTGGTACTCATCCAGAAACCATGGCAGCTGGGTTATCAGTAAAACACAGAGACAGAATTACCTTTTATAGTGCTCTACTGTACTTGATGTAAGGCCCTGAATATTTGCTATGAGACAAACCCCATACTTTGCCAGTAGCAAATATCTTCTTTGAAGTTTCTGTAAAAATAGAGACTTAGTCTGACAATGGTTGGCAAGTGGCTGTCTTATCTCATAATACCTGCAGTTAAGACTAAGAGGATTGCAATTTCCAGTTTCAGTGACATAATAGATGTTTTTTATTGGAAGGATGACTGTAGACTTGGGAAAACTCATCTAACATAAGTAATAGTAAAATTACTGTAAAATTAGACATATCTTAACAGCTAAGTGGAAAAGTTTGAGACTAATCTAAAATCTGTGTTTCCTTCACACCACAAAACAGGTAAGTGTAGGACAAAAGTGAGAGGAATTCTAGTACATACACCTATGTAAAAGGAAAATAAAATATCTTATACTGTTCTGATTTGGTTTTCTTTTTTTAAACTTTGAAGCAAGAAAGTAAGATTCCTTAAGTGCCAGATATGCAGGATTTCCCACAGACCTTACTTGCTTTTACTCAAGCTTACTTCTCCTGAATTAATGTGGCTTTGTCAGAAGAACAGCCACAAGATCTTCTGTTCAATTAAGAGGTTTTCCTAGTATGTTTTAAAGCTCTGAAACCCAATAAAGCTACTCACAACACTACATGCCACAGACTGGGCAGCCCTCAGGTTTCTCCTTACAGCAGTTGATGTTGTAATGGCTTTGTGCACTACCGTCATTGACACATTTTTCCAATGTGGTTTGTTTGCAAGAAGCAGGAGTCATTATAACTGAATAACCGGTTCTGCAGGGAAACAACATAACATGTTCCACAGTCCAAACTGATCTATATGCAATATAGAAACTTCAATATTCAAAATCCATGATTTGAGAGTATTTACCAGTATGGTGAAATTCTTCATCCTGTCTTCCTGTATAACTGAATCTTTGCATTTCAAATTTATTGCAATGAATGGTTGTGAGAAGTCTTTCTAGTGGGCAGAAGTATCAATCATACTTGCAAAACATGAAAGGCAGTTGGAATGAAACTGGGCTATTAATGAAGATGATTTTAAATCCAGTGCACCTTTAAAAGCATTAATTGCATTAATTTCCGTAATATTACAGACCTCAGATTATGGTTGTTAAGAAAGAGTCACCTGAGCATTTGAATTATGTAACTGTTACCTCACGTAACAGTTAATTTTAAGTATAGTAATCAGAAGAATGTTATAAACACATATACATATGTTAAAAAAGATTCAATGCAAGTATTTCTTCCTCTGCAGCTACATGTTTTAATCATTATAGTTGCATACAACAAAATTTGTGGAGAAAAGTAGTACCTTCCATTAGCTCAGCTGATGTTACTGGGAAAGACAGACTTATCTTATTATATGTTGTTAGACACAGTAGTCTGAGATAACAGACATGCCACTAATTTTAAGGGGGGGCGAGGGGGACATGACAGGAAACTGGAGTTATTAGGCAAATGGCATTACCAAAAAACTCTAAATATTGGTTACAGAGATGTTGTTTTTAGGGCTACATCAAGTTTGGAAGAAATGAAAAAACTTCAAAAATGAAGTATAATATGACTTGTTCAAAGATAATGGTCTAGCTGAACTCAGGCTTATTCCTGGAAGCACTGTCTTTATCAAAGTCACCACTTAATTCATTTCGCCTTTCAAATATGAAATTCATAAAATATGGAGTAAAGAAGATGAGTGCCATCTTGTCCGATGGCAGCACATGATCCAGTTTATTCTGATAGAAATGGGCTGGGAAAAGGTCGTAAAGTGAAAAGGATGGAAAACCTGCTAAGCCTGCCAAGCAGGAAGGTTAGCCAAGAATCAACTTGTTTCTTTGCATGGGGAATTCAGGAGGAGTTGAATAATCCAGCTGAACTGTGCCAAAAGAAGTACAAAAGATGGGTGAAGACGGTACTTCGATAAAGGCCTGTTGGAGATTGCTGAGTCTATCCTACCTTCCTCCCTTCAGATTAATTTTATTGTAATTTAATTTCAAAAGAAAAATGAGGAACAAGTTCAAACAGTGTTGAACATTAAATTTAAAATTATTTTTATTTTTCATGTTTCTAACTACTTTGTACTGKTTTTTTTCAATGCTATATAATAAACCTATTTGTTGGCTTTTCTATTTTATTTTATCATTTAATGAAAAAAATTGTGTGCAAAATCAAACAATAAAACATAAGAATATGGTCACTATGTTTGGTTGCACTAAAAAAAATAATTTGCAGATTTTCATAATATGGAATTTTTTTATCCCTGGATGTTTTTTACAGGCTTCCTTTACAAGTATTGTTTAGGTATTCCTGTTACAAGAAATAATGCAAGCATAGCTTGATGAGGAATAGCTAAGAAAAAATTGTAAGTGTTTAGCTGATAAAATATTCCATAAGAATGAGGCTTGTACTTTTTTTGGAACTCTCAGATCTAAATTTGTGTGGTGGAGAATGCTAAAAGGATTTCTGAAATTAAAGCAATTATCAATATATAAATTCTAGAATTTCCGGAAGAAATAATTTTGTGCTAGCAGGACACTCTTTTTTTGAAGGGACTTAAAATTTGAATTGCTTATTTGAAACAATATAAATATATGTTGAGATGAGACACAAGTCAGGATAATTTGAATTTTAATAGATATATTAATCTTATATGTACACATATACAAATTGTACACACATATGTATTGATTATTAAACTTCCATTTAGCTAATATTAACTCTTAAATGTTTATCATACAAAAGAAAGTGGATTAAAACTGTTTTGGTATAACAGCTTAGAAAAACTACCATCTGAATCTAGTTTTAAGCAACATCATTTACGGAACACTCAATACTGCTGTGAAAGTTTTAAATATGAATCAAGTTTAAAAGCTTCTCATACTTTTGTGTGACATTTGTAATATTAGAATGTATGAACCATGCTATACAGAATGAGTGTAAGAATATACTTTCTTCTTTCTTTGTTTTCAGAAACTGCATGAGAGACACATATCCTGGTGATATCATACATGACTCTTGTAAGTGCATGAACACTGAATGGAATTTACGCTGTACTATATTTGTCAGCCAAAGTTTATGCGCAGCAAGCTTCCTGTGTAATTTTGATCTGGTATATGTGCACTACTAAGAGAAATTCAACATACTGTACTCAAAAAATAGTTGCAGCTGACTAAATTTAGGATGCTGCTTCACAGCAGATAAAATGGTATTCTCAGAAATGTGGGATAAAATCCTGTCCTCTCTGCCATGTGTTCAGAATATGAACTGGTTCAAGCCATCCAGCCAAAATGACCTGAAAAAAAAAAAAAAAAAAAAAAGATTTTTTTCATAAAACAAAATCCCTACACTACTTTGATCTTACAAATACAAATGTTAGTATGAAGGAGGGAAAGGCAGTGTATAGGGGAGGGAATGGCAACATATGGGGAGGAAAGAGGAAAGACTGAGAACGACACTACACTAGTCCCAACTTAGATTGCTGTAAACTGCYAGGCAGTTTTTCCTTGAGACTACACATCAACTTTTGAAGAGACTTTTCTTGTCTCTATGACACTTTCTACATTAAAATGGAAGTGTAAAATATAAGCTAAACAAAGGAACCAAGAATAATCCCTTATCATGTATTTAAAAATTACTGTTCAGTGTGTTTGAAAAATAAACCTGTATACCCACTACTCCTTTTCCAAAAAAACAACTCAGAAAAAGCAAGCTGTCAGCTGTAGCTAGCACATGAGACGTGAATTAAATTTATATGGATAGGAGTGAAAAGTTTTCTTTTAGTCAAAAAATTGTCACTGAAAGATACAGATTCAGGTCAGCCAAACATTTTACATGTTCTTTTTTAATGGATTTGGCAGGAAAGTGAAATAAAAATAGGTAAAAGCCCTTTTGGAAATGCTTTAAAATTTAAAATTTTCATCCTGAACTGTTTATTATGCCTTCTTAATTAGCTAAGCTATTACACTTTTACTGCATGTTAGCATATGTATATGTATTAACTTACATCATTATTCAGAGTGGTTATATAGTTATTCAGAATAGTTTAACAAAAATAAAAAAAAAAACCCAACCATTTTCAGAATTCTTTCTTACCAGAAAAAAAACATATTTTAAAAAAAATAATTGAATTTATTCCAATAAAGTATTTGTTCTCTTTCCTCTTTTCATTGAACTTTTTTTTTTTGCAATTGCTTAATTACACTGATCTGTGTAAGAAGTTTGACATGTCTCTAGTGTTCGGTTGTTATCATTCACGAAAAAGTGTTCCAACAACAGGCCACATATTTCTTAAAAGGCCTAATTAAAATACGGCTGATAGTCACTGAGAAATTCAAATTAATCTTAATATAATAAGTATTTTATATATACACTGTAAGAGATTTTATTTTAGAGAGAATATTCTGTGATTGAATGCCAAGATGAAATGCAAACGTCAGCTTTGACAACAGACCAGCAACAATGTCTTTCCAGGAGATATTGATCATGTGTGATCCTTTGTATTATTTATTAGACAATGTATGTAGGCAGACTGAAAATCTGAATATCTGTAAAGGCGCATTTTACCTTTAGATGTGTTTTAAGTCTCAGCAAGCTCTATTAAACTCTTCTGAATGGTATATATTAGGGATACTTTTGAACCAAAGGAATTCTTTTAAACATACTATAATAGCATACTGGAAGGCTTAACTTTGAACACTTGCAGTAGAGAATTGGAAACGTCCCCATGTCAGGTTTCTGCTTAGAAGGTTGTGCATACATTTCAGATGATTTTGCAGTCTAACA
Source organism: Oceanodroma leucorhoa (assembly GCA_030449065.1). NCBI lineage: Eukaryota > Metazoa > Chordata > Aves > Procellariiformes > Oceanodroma > Oceanodroma leucorhoa. Next base: position 1,587,739 of record JASVER010000151.1, on the reverse strand, counting down.
GAGAATGTTGTAGAGTCCCTGCTCTTACAAAATTAAATTGGAATTACACAGTTTACCTTTTTTTGTTCCAAGAATTTCTGAAAACACTGGGAAGYACAACAAATAGCTTGTTACAGCCTGCCTTTGTGCCTTGATGGGATACCTGTCCAATGCGTTGATTCCTATTTGAGTCCAGTCTTCCTATGTTAGGGTGCAAGGACATAACACTGCTCTTTAAGTCCCAGATCTGCCAGTGCAGACTAAGTTTCCAGTACCTTTCTTGGTCCATGGAACATAAAGTCTGGGTATGACAGACACCCAAACCAGTTCTGTGCCCTTCTGATCCTCTAGTTGTTTAGAACTACAATTTTCTTCCTTCCCTGCCACCATTACCCCTTTCCCAAGGTTCCATGCATACTTAGATACTTAAAGAACAAACTGACAATATAAAAAAAAAGATATAAACTGAGGAATGGAATTTCTTAGTCTCAGACATGTTAGTTCTTAAGAAGACATAAGGCTCCCATCAGGCTGCTTCTGTAAGAAGACATAGTCACTGCATCTTCATAGAGAAACTAAATCCACTGCTTTAGCTTAGAAAGAGTAATTTGGTTTGATAGATCTCATTCCTGTTTGCTCACTAACATGCCCATTCCTCAAAACAAAGGAATGCCCTCATTCTAAAATACAGATTATGTCACAATCTGAAGGTGTGATGAAAATCCGAAGTGGGTCTGAAATATATCATTCTGACCATAAGGTAAGTCTCGTTTCATTATTCAGTGCAGCACAGTCTTCATTCTCTGTTCCTGCACAGCTTCAAATGTTGCAGATTTATTCCATATTTCCTGTTTAAAGTGTAATTAAAAAAGATCATGGCATAGCCAGAAATGCTAAAAAATGAAATAAAATTAAGTATTTTCCAGGTAATAAATATAGACTCTGGGTGACTGAGAGTCAGAAATCGTTTGTTCCAAGAAATCGTTCTCTCATCATATAACCTATATTCTTCAAACTGTAATATGTGTGTAAGATACAGGCCTGTAAAAATATTGTCATATTTTTGCTCATAAAGAATGCACTCTTTGCAGGTTAGAGATATTAGATTAGATTTCAGCATCAGAGTATGAGTGTTTGTTCAAATATGATGAAACCCATTGGTGAAAAGTAGGTTACAGTACTGGTTTAGCTATATTCTTTAAACAATCTAGTATCGAAGTGCTAAGATTGAGATTATCACAGCAACTTTTTTTCTTTCAAATTACTTTTGTCATTTATAACTGTTAATGTTATATGTCATGTATGTAATTTTGTGCTCAAGCAGACAGCAGATGATAGATAAAAACAAAATAGAAAAATTAAAGTTCTTGCTGCCATCATTAAGTGCTGGGTTGTGCTCTACCTTTGGTGGATCATAAATACCTTTATTTTCCTTACTCTCTGTAAGGACTACTAAAGGAGTGCTATGTAATTTGTTAATTTCAAATTGTTCTTACAAAGTCTACAGTCAAAAACTCCAGAATTCGAGTTCAGAATTAAAAAATACCTGTCTTTTATCTTGAATGAGAGCTTAAAACCTTCACTGAGAGTTAGAAAACTTGTTCATCTGGACATCAGTGGACATCATTATGCTACATTTTCGTCAGAATCTAACCTGTAAGATGTGGGGGCAAATATTACGTTGCTGTATATCAGCATCGATCTTTGCATTTTCCATGAGTCCACTGAAATAGTAATTTGCTTATACTAACTTGATGCCAGTCCATATTCCAACCTGAAACATGCCCTGAATGTGGAGGTTATGATATAGAGAAAATATGACAGAATTCAAGATACTTGGTAATAGGAAAATAATGAAATTTTAAGAAGCTTTCTTGCTTTAGGATGCTGCATCAGTCTCAAATGCATTACGTCTGATGATAAACCCATTGATTTCTAGGGGGTTAAAGCTCCACTCATTGTTCATCTTTGAATTTGAAAGATATAGTAGTGGATAAAGGAAGATATATTGTCAAGTAGGTTAAATTTGTTAAGTATATTATCAAGTGCTTTACATTAAACAATAAACAGTCTACTGATGCATTGGCAGTTAAAAAGTAACAAATTGAAAAAATGTCAAAACTGAAAAGCAACTAAATAAAACAAAGCAGATGACTTGAAAAAAACAAGGAATATGTGTTACTTGGGAAACTGTATTTTGACTAGGATAGTCAGACCTTAACTGAGCAGATGACAAAAACTCAAGTCCTGTAAAACCATTCTGACACACTGCACAACAGTTCTGTGAGCACTTGAAGTCAGCATATGTCAGTGCTGAGCTAACAGAAGGGGCCTCACTGCCATCCCCCCTCACTGCCCTTCCATTTCATTCCAGCAGCATGCCTCCCCCTCTCCTTTGCTGGTGAAGCGGGAGCATGGCCGGCAACCTGCATCAGGGAATTCTTCTGCTCCTGCTAAAGCTCTGCTCTTCCGCAGTGAGGAATCTCACTCATCAGGCCAGACAGAGATGAGAAGTTCATGCTCAGGAAAGCAAAAACCCTACATTACTGTATCCTACTTATTAAAGTGTTTACTTGGAGAGAGAGCCTCAGCCTTGCTCCCTACTCCCAGGCACCTTTTGTAATTGATCCAGTGAGTGATTTAAATTAGTGCTGGCCGTGGGCCTTCCTGTGATCTTACTTGAGCCTAAGAAATTTCTCTTCATGAGCTGATTTGATATAGAAGAAGGCTAATAGCAGTCCCTCGGTTTATTCATAATTTGAGCCATTAGAGCTTTTGCTTTGAATATAAATCCAAACCATGAGGCCCAGGACATTTACCGTAATGTGTAATGAGCTAGACTAAGAACAAGGTGAACTGTGTAGGGGTTGGAATACGATCTGAAATATGATGCCTCTAGAACAAAAAAATACTTTTGCTTCTGTTATTTTAATAATACTTCAGCACAAATAGATTTTTTTTATTTAAAAATAAATTTCTCTTTTAGGGTAAAGCGAATTTTGTGTGTGTGTGTGTGAGGTCAGTGTATTTATTACCCTTTGTTGTTGACTGAAGAAATAGAAAAGAAATGTAATAGTAAAATGTAAGAGACCTACAAGTTCCCAATTTAATTGCAGCAGAACCTGAGATAAATATGTAYATTTGCATATTTGTAACTCAAAAGCTTTTCTGGTAAACAGAATGAATGTTTCTGAGCTGTCCAGCTGCTTTAAGTAAGATTATTTGTACTGCATATGTTTAAATTAACCACAGAAGAAGGTTAATTCGGGTAGTATCCCTGAGTGCAATTAGAGAATGAGGTATTCAATTTAGTCATTTATTCATTAGAAGAGTATAATAGATAAGTGAAAGACACAAATTAATGTCTTCGGTGTTATGTAAATAATGAAAAGTCTATTTCCCTACCATAGTTATACTTTTGATGAGTAGACTAAGATAGTTTTCATTACATGAATATTACATTGTGCTGCCTAAAACAATTAATCTAATTTTTGTGGAAGAAGGCATTGTGTTTATTTCAATGAGATTGCAAAAGGTGATATGGAGAGCTAGTTTTGTTTCACCTCAGTAGTATAATATGTCTTTGCAGTGACAAATGTAGTACAGAAAGCAAAGCTAGGCATTGTGCCAGATTTGCAAGCACTGCACAAAAGGTTTGTTGTCCTGTTCCATCAGTTTTCACTCTAGGCAAAATTATTTTTGCCAAACACTGTGTGTTATAGTTGAGTAGGAAAAAAGGGAGGTTAAAGAGCAAAGTTTAATGTGACTTGTTTTCTGTGTTCTAGAACTGCAGCAAGTCTGTGAAGCATAGCAGTCTCACTGAAATGGGTACACAATTAAGCAGGCTGGCAGAGAAATTATACTGGTCCATATTGCCATTTCCTATTGAGATGTCCTAAAAGGGGATCACAAAATGAGGAAAGGATAAGGCACGTGTTTTCTTTACGGAATCCTTCTCACATCTTGATCTTATGTTTTACTGCACCTATGACAGTAGCATACAGCACAACCCATCTAAAAAGAGATCCTGAATTTTTCCTAAGTCTCACAGTTTTTAATGCTGTTTCTTATCCCTGATAAGACAGGGATAAGTCCCCTGAGCTCTGTGGAAGGAGGTCTCCATAGTTCACATGGTTACAGAGGTGAACCTAGTTTTCCTCCTATTCTTGATATCTTACAAGCAGGGATGATGACCGTTTTTGGGCCCTGGTATAATATAACCATCTTTTCTTTCTGCCATTAGCCACTCAGAGCATAAAATTATTTATAAATAATGTTTCATTCCAGGACCACTTCAGAATTTCCTGGGCTGTAAAAACAAGACAAATATTTGGAAAAAGTAAGCTCTGCTCTCTATTAACATTTCTGATTTCTGCTTTCTCTTAATGTCCACAGATACTGTCTCCCATGCAAGTCATTTTCCATAGCACATGATGCCAATTTGTTGTGAAGCTGGACACCAGTGATAGGAGTTGATTCCAGTTCATATCTCAGTTGGTTTAGGCTTTGTTGCTAAAGCAGCAGAAAGTATAATTTCTTGATTTCTTCCAACTTTCTTTCAAAAGGGCCAGCACTGTTCTGAAATAATTGCGTGTGTGTGTTTTTCTCTTTGACTGAGTTTCTGACCACTTTCTAGAATGCTATACTCTTTGAATTCTTTCTGTAATTGTGTTTCCGTGAGTTTTCAGGTAGTCTGTGCTGGTCATTAGATTCTCACCATCACATGAACGAAAAGATGTTTTTATTACCACATTGAGGTCACATGGTATTTGTGGTTTGTATCATCTACCTCATTCAAAAGATCCTTTGTAGTGTGACTGGCTATGTGTGTGTGCTGAAGATTAGCTGTGAAAAACTCATGTCTGAGGTTTGATTATCAAAGGTATAGTGAGCACAGACACCAATGCCCGTGTGTATGTGTTACTGGAATTATAACACTGTTTCTGTTATCATTGTTTTTTTGCAGAACTGATAAGAATTTAGACTGGATAGTATGGATGTAATTTGATCTGGGGGTTTTGCTAGGCTTTTATTTTCTTTTTGGGTTTTTTTTTTGTATTGCCAAAACTAAGGATACACCCTGTCACCAAATAGTTGAGAATATTTATGTGCAGGTGACATTTCCATTCACCTCCCCTCAGCCCTTCGCCCCCAAGCTCTATGATGAGTAACTATGGAGCATCTGGTTATTTGGTAATTTTCTGGATATCTCTCCTTGTTGACCTTTTCTTCTTGAAAGAACTGGGGAAGGTTCTTTTTTTCTGGAAAAAGTTAATGTATGTTGTCCATGTCCCATCTTTTCTTGCCAACCCAGCGTGAGATATGAGATTTGTAATGCAGTAGGGTACCTGTCAAGTTCAATCTGACCTCATGTATTTGTATGAAGCTCATTTATCTGAAATACTCATTTCAAGAAACTTTTTCCTTGAAACTAATAGAAATTATATTGTCCAAATCTTGTTTTACAGATGAATGTTGAGTATTTTTCATCCAAATTTTCATTTTAATAGTATTAACCTACCAGTTGCTCTGATTTTTCAGTACTTTGGTGTTAGCCTTTGCAAGCTGCTGGCCCCTGCTAAATGATATATGTTTTTAATCAAATAAAATTACTAATGCATCTTTTCCATGAATTTTCTGTTTTTTCCTTGCACAGAGAGCACCAAAAGCAGAAAAAAATCTGAGGTAGCTGTGCAATGCCTGACTGAGCAAACTGCTTTACATAACATTTCAAATTCTTAATTTATATTATTTTCTTACAGTATGGTGAAAGCAGGTATAACATTTATTTCATTCAAATGAATATTAATTTAGGTTGGATTTGCTATTAATTTCTTCTGTCTGTCCCTGTGTACAGACAGACAAACCAAGTAAAAGAGCAATACCAAAACGAAGAAAGGATTGATTGTAACAAGGCATCTGAAAAGTTTTGTGGTCAATAGATTCTCTCTTTTAGCCTGAACACTGAATGTAATGAGGAGCAGAGGGAGGGGGAGAGGAGAAGAGAGTAGACACCTGCTATCTCACTCTGCAGGCAGCAATGGGTAGGTGTCCAAGCCAGCTTTTAACTGTTGAGAACTTAAAACTCTGGCCACAACAACCTCAATGCAGGCTAATTCTCCTCTCTGGGGTAGATACACTCACTTTCCCACCTCAACACAGGAGGTGCATCAGGAAAGAACCAGATGGTGGGTTGTTCCCAGACTGAATTACTTTGTTGACATTCACTTGGTTTGCTTTGGTAAAAATGTCACTCAGCGCTGGTGTTTAAAAGAGTCTCCTCAGAGCCATTCATTCTTTCCCAAGGTAGAAATTCTGTTGAAGTAAACTAGGTAAAGTCCAAATAAATGCTTTAGGCTTATCAAAAAGTATATATGATCAACGGTTCTGCAACAGCTTGTTCTTTAGGCAGTCTGTGTGCCATGATCACAGGGGTGTGAGAAAGCTGCACTTCAATAGCTGACTAATATTTACAAAATGGATTTCTTTCTTGGTTCTCACTGAGTAACCATTTATAAAACTGAAGCAAACTTTTATTTACTTCTCAGTTTTTACCGAGTCCTTGCTAGGATAAGCTTCACTATTCACTACAATTTAACAACTCAGAACACATAGGTAGGAAATAAACCTGGACCCAGAAAAAAMTGACTACATTTCTTCTTCTCTGGTAGCAAAATATATACTTTGAGAAGCACTGTTAGTCTGGAGTGACAGTTAAGAGAAGGATAGCTGAAGTAGATGCAGAGGACATTTGCCAAGAAAATGCGCATCCTTCCTGGTTTGTAAATTTTGAGCTCCTTAAGTACTTGGCAAAATGCTTTTAAGCTAGAGAAGGCAAGATTCCAACTGCAAAATAAGAACTTTAAAGAGGTTTGATTAATTTGCCATTCAGACTTGTACTGTATAATCATGTTTTCTCTTGGCTGTTTGATTAAAGAAAGAAGTAAACCACTTCAGCATTAGAGGCATTAATATCCAACATGCTGATCCAGGTGGGAGCTTAATACTTCTTTCCATACAGTGATACAATCATTTAGTAGATGGGAAATGGCATCTTTGTCTTTGGGTGTCACACTGTAGCTAATGACAGCAAAAGCAAAGCTGTTTTGCCATGGCCAGCTCACTGGCTGAGAGCAGCTGAGTCATCTCTGCAGACAGCCAGAAAGTAGAGGTCTCCCTCCATAAGAGCGCTCTCATTCTGGAAGATTTGTGCCACATTTTTTCACAGTAGACTGAAAAAAATTAAGTGAAAATAATTAACTCAAGACAAATAAGGAGATTGTAGCCAATGCAGAGGCCTGTGACACCGATAAATTATAAATGGACTAATCAGGATATAATTAACATTAGCTATACTATAACTATTAAACTATTAAATGCTGTAATTAACAGTAGTATGTATTAACAGTAGTAACACTATGATGGCGTAGCCAGACACAGTTTTACTTAAATGTGTGAGTAACATAATCATCAAAGAGGCAAACAAAGCTAGGTCTAGTTACACACAAAAGGCATCCAGACAACTAAAGCTGCCAGACAGATAACAAGATAAGCACAAGGGACATCCTTCCAAATGCACAAGGATGACTGGCAAGGCAGAACAAGATAAACAGTATGGGACTAAAGGAGGGCCTCCTTCCTCTTTTGATGGGAGGACAGTAGTGTAAACACATCAAGCACAAGAGAGGAGAACTGGGGGAACTGAAGGAAGACAAGCTCGTTTCAGTTCTGACTTCTCTTGTTGACTAACCCTCAGGCCTGATCAGCAGGACCTCTGCAAATAAGAACCACCAAGGACTGCACCCATCAGTACTAACTATATGGCATCTGCTCCATGGTATTATATACTCACTACTAATTTAGAATGTGACTGTCAAAAGATAAAGGTTTTGCATATGTATTGGTGATGATTAATATTGAAATCTGACGATTAACAAGTGTGTTACTAATGAACAAATTGAGTAAAAGTTTATTTTTACAGTCTAAAGCTGGCCTAATTTGCCACTCTTCTAAACAGTTACATCATGATGTTTCTTTAGCTGATATATATACACATATATGCATATATATATCATATACATACACATATATATAATACATGTATACACATATGTTCAGTAGCAATAAGGTATTGTGCCATTTTTCCATAATAAGATAATTTATGCATAAGATACAGAGCTGTTTGTTTGGTAATATTTGGTATAAACAYAGCACCATTTGCAAAGAAGAACTTCCACATTCTTGCAACCTAGGACGTGCAACACCTAATGCTTAAATCTTAGGGTGGAATTTAAACCACAATGGTATTGCAGCTCCTAACATAGAAAATGTAACTGAACAGTATTAACAATTTTTTCTTAAAGAGCATCCAAAGAAGGTCTGATTACCTCTGCCTATCCTTCACACCACTGTTAGAAACAGAACAGTCTCCATCCTGAACCACCCAGGATTCCAACTAGATCTCTCTTGTATCTTAGGAACATTCCCTAATTTACTTTCATTTTTATTCMGGAACTACTTAATGCAAATTGTAAAAGCAAGTTGCTTCATTACTAGATTACAGATGCAGACTCTCATGACCATTATTCTGCCTGATGCCATGAATCTTGAAAAGTCTTTCATGCCCTTTCCCAAGAAGTAGCACAGCTGCTATTGTGAAGCAGCCTGACCATTCAGAGCTCTCCAGAACCACAGGAAATTGTCTTGAGAAGTGTGAGTTCGAACCAATTCCAACTCAGGTGAGCATAAGCCCTTGGACAAGTGCTATAGCCATGATGGTATTTTCTTCCAGCATTTCTAAAAGGAGTAGTTGCAATGACATTTAGTGGGAAATCTGCATGTGAGCTTGTGCCAAATCTGCTCTGGTTCTACTCGTGGTCCAGGGGCTCGCTGGACCTCCATCTGCTTTCCCATGCAGTTGAGAAAGGGGAGGAGATGGCAAACCATCCTAAGTGGGTACTGTGCAAAATGAGAAAAAAAAATACAGCAAACTTTCAAGGCAATCAGAAGCACACCTGGGGAGTGGTGGTTTTAGATATCGTACCTAAATCATGGATTATACATGGGTTTCTTAGCTCTCCCTAAGATGGAAGTGTTCAAGGCCGGGTTGGATGAGGCTTTGAGCAACCTGATCTAGTAGAAGATATCCCTGCCCATGGCAGAGGGGTTGGATGTAGATGATCTTTAAGGTCCCTTGCAACCCAAACCATTCTATGATTCTATGATTCTATGACTCTATGATGTTTTTAAATTGCTGTTGCGATAGAGAAAGAGGGATGCGTGCCTTTGCCACAGGGTAAGCTAGGATTTACACACAGTTTTATCGATCCTTGATCTTGCAGACAGTTATACATAAGATTAAGTGTTATTTACCTCAGTAAAACTTCTTGAAAATAAGACCTGAAAAGAATCAGYTTGAAGTGAATGAGATTATTTATAGAGGTAAATTCATCTTTCAAGTTTTTTTTAAGAGCATGCAACCTAGAAAAACAGCATGATATGAAAACAACTCATTAGTCAAAGAGCAATCATAAAACTGAACCTCTGCCTTATACAGCTCTTAAATGAAACTGCATTGCCTAAATACTGTTTTCTAAAATATACATAGATTTTACATGTATTTTAGTATAAATATTTAAACCATTTGATGGATATCTCCATCTGGCTGAGGCATGCTAGTTTTTCTGTTTCTATTCTGTCACTAACGATTGCCACTGAAATGTTTTTAAGCTGTGTTGCATTTAGGCCTAAAAAAAATACATCACTTCATTTAGATTTAGGGCATGAAGTATGTTAGAAGAATTTGAGAGGTCAAACTCGTTCTTAAAATTGCTATCTGCAGTACAGAGAATTTCAAAGTGGGATCCAGGTTTCCACAATGATGGCATAATGCCCTGATTTATAACATGCTTGAAACAAGTGTAATACTAGCATCACAGTTGCAGGCTTGGACATTTAGAAACAGAGTTTCACCTGTGATAGTTGTATTCTGGTACCAAACCTTCAGAAGTCAGGGACTTAGAAATCATTTTTTAATTTTTCAATTGAGTCATGCATACACCTCTGTATCTTGACTTTTCACTTTCAGTTACAAATAAAACTGTCAAACTCGTATTTTATAAAAGTTAAAAGATGTAGTGAGARGGTTATTTTAGTGAAAGGGTTAAGGGCACTCACTGATTCAAGATATTAGACTAAAGACTTCAGACAATCATTGTATCATTTTTAGATGACCATAAGATTCACCTAAATTTGAAGTCATCAGTTCCTTGGAAAAATTTGATCCTGATCTTACAAACACCTTACAAACGTACCTTTCCTTAGATTCACCATCGGTTTGGATTTCATTTGTATCTTCAAGGTTTGGCAGAGTCATAYAGGTAAGGACAGCAGGCTGGGATCCATCACCATAAACAGCAATACTCAATGAAAGCATCAAAATTACTTTAAAGAGAGAACATATTAGATGTGGCATTTAGGTTGAAGCACAGTCCTCCCTGATGTGCTGAAGTAGGAGTTGTCTGGATATCTTTTAGCAGATTAAAAACGGGAAAGCAGATTTCCAGTGCTCTGATCAAAATCTCTATTGGCACACTGAAATGAATAATAAAAWGCAGAATAAATAAGGCTTTATCATTACTAGTAAGCACAAGCTTGGTTCAGAGCTGGCAGTGCAGGGTCTCAAGACTTGTCTGCCTGCCATGGCAGGAGCTGGATTTAGCCATGGCGGCAATGGCCTGGTGGCCGTGTGACTGTTGCGTCCCTGTGTTGGCTTTGCTCTGGGGGTGCCTGGGGCAGAGGACTGGGGGAAAAGTAGCCACTGCAGGGTACATGTAGTCACTGGGGGACAAACAGTTCCTCTGGGGCAACTGCGCTGGGGAAATTGTAGCATGTGGCTAACTAACTTTGCCTGGGAAGCAGTGAGGAGGGACGCTGTGACAAGACAATATATAAAAATAGTTCCTAGTTGACTTTGAGGCCGAGAAGGAAGGGATTCGCCCTATAAACATTGTACATCCCATGGTGAAGAATTTTGGATGACGACTGTTCACTGTGCCACCCGTGATCTCTCTCTTTGAGGAAGGTGGTCACTATTGATGTTAGTACCCACCACGACATTGCAAGGGTAAGCACAATAGCCAAGAAAAAGAGTAGATATTTGGAGGTTTTCTTGTGTAACTGTTTTAGGTTTATTAGTCTTAATGAGGCTTTGCTATATTAGTTTGGACTATACAAGTTAGTAGTGCTGTTAACTAGCCTAATGATAAATAACTGTTTGATATGTTTTGATTAGACTATCAAGATTTCAATTATTTTATCAATGAATCCGTGGCTTTATATGTACGGCATGTTCCCTTTTGACTGTAACAGRATTTTGAGTATAATGAAAGTATTTCCAGCATTGTTACTGACTGAGTGAATACCATGTTTAGGGAAATTAACGTTGAACTTCATCAGATTTTGGTGAACTAACCAAGAGAAGGAATTCAGGTAGGACATATTGGATGTTTAAATGTTTGCACTTGGATTCTCTCAGGAAGCTAGGCTGAACTGTTGGAATAGATCATTTCACTGAGAAGAATGATAGGACTCAATGGGCAGAAATGACTAAACAAGATGGTAGAGATCAGCTGGCCTGAGAGTACTATGGTGAAACTATCAGATGTACAAGAATTTGCCTCATAATCTCCTCTCCCTGGTGCCCCAAAATTATCACACCATTGTGGGTCTGCAAAATGAAGGAGCACTTAACAATGAGATTTCTCTAAAGCTAAGGCGTTCAAAATCACCATCTAAAGGCAACAATAGCAGTGTTTGTAATCACCCTGCTAGAAGACAAGACAACCATCTGCCTGAAATATCACCTCTGAGAAGAAGGCTGCCTTCTTAGTGTGAACCTTCACGAAAGGTAGCTTGGTCATGCCAAGTTTCCTAATGTTGCATCTCAGTATCAGTGATCATGCAGGCMGTATGGCTTACTCCACGACACTGGTCTATTGAGGTATAAAGATATTTTCTGCCATCTTTAAACCAAAAAGAGTCAGTTTGAACACATAACTTACACATCAACTCAAAACAGCACAGGAACTGAGGAGAAAAGATCTGAAATATTGCTTTACAACCAAAAAACTTGGTTATTCAACATCACARAAAGCTGGTGAAACAAATCAATAGAATTGGAAGGCTGGTAAAATAGAAATAGTTTATTCAGGAAGCATGAACAGGAAAAAAGGAAACCAATATTATACTGTAGATCAAGAATGCTTTGAAGTCACTCTCTGAAGTTGAGAAAGAGGTGAGAGGCAAATTTGTTGCATTTCTCTGGGTGAAGATAAAAGGAGAAAGAACAAAAGAAATGTCCTTATCAAAAAGAAGCTGTAGATGAAATTTTTGATCAGGGAACAGCAGCAACCAAAGGATGACAGCAATGCAGGACTGAGTACCTAATTAGTTATTTGAAAACAGCACGTAGGGGCACAGTCCTACAAGATGTATGGAGGATGACTTTGGATAARGTAGGTTAGAGAGGTTCTAAAGTGCAGAGAATTATAAAATTCATCCTGGAGTACCTGATAAGTAATTGAGACCATCTCACAATTATTCTTGAAGAAATGGTTAGGGTATGATATTTCAGGAATTTTACCCTCCAAAAGGAAACTGTATCAATGGTAAAAAAGCGTAGATGATGAATTATAGGTTTATTGCTTCAAATTCCCTTCTCAAATCATTGAGTAGTCAATTTATAAGCAACTGAATGTCAACAATAGTAAAGAACATAAACTGTTTCTGATCATTGCAATGCCTTTTTGACAATATAACTGGCCTAGAAGATAAGGATGAAGCACTATTGGTGATATATTTTGATCTCAGTAAGCTTGATGGCACTAGCCCACGTGACATTTTTAACATTAGGAAGATCAGGTTAGAATCYATGGCCATAAGTCAAATTCCCATCTCAGTGTGTACTCTTAGAGTAGCTAGTAATAGTTCACTGATGAGCTGAAAAGATATTTCAGATGGATACCTGTAGGGATCTGGCTTGGGCCAAGTCCTAATTGATATTTTCTTTAATGGTTTGAAAGAAAAAATCAAGAGTATGTCTGTAACATTTGCAGAAAATGCCAGTCTAAGAGGAAAACAAGATGAGAATTCAAAATGTGTCTGGTATTCACAAGATCAAAATAAATAAAAAGCAACAAGTACTTTGCTGGAACGGAGGCATCAGACAATCCAACAGAGAGAGAACAGTCTGCTCTGCAGCAGGCAGTAAGCTCTGTGGATTTCTGCGCTTGGGGACCACTGTGAATGCAAACAGCAAGAACATGTCCCTGCCAGTGWGGGGATGACCCTGCCAATGACCCCAGTGCCAACCCCAACTGCAGTGATGGTGACACCGAAGAAAAATCAAAGGCAGGAAGTCTAAGTGAAAATCTTCTTTCCTTCTTCTTGATTCTGAGCTATCAGAAGCTCACCCCTCCAGTACAAGACACTATTAAGTTCATTGGCTCCTGCTATGTCTTTCTCAGTTGTAAAAGCTCACTTTCCTTTTCCAGGGCTGGCTCCAGCAAGAGGTCTATCTTTAGATTCTATTAGAGTTTCTCTTCCTCTGCAAAGGCAAGGTATATTTGCTTTTGTTGTCTGAGACCTTGAGGAAGGCAGATTTCAAGGCAAAATGCTGTTTGGCTSAGACATGTTAATGCCAAAAAATAACCTTCCACTGTCACAATAGAGCCATGTTTGGGCTCTGGCCTCTAACTCTGAGTATAACTGTTGAACGGAAACCAGAAACACATGGATACCATTTGATAAGTTTCTAGATTTCATACTTTTCCACTAGAAAGGGACTGGTTGTATTGTTTAACCGTACCACCACACAGGGTTGCTCAGGGTTGAAAATTCAGTGCCCCTTATCTGGAAAGAAACAGTTCCAAGCTTCGCAAAATGACTTGAAGACAACTCTAACCTTAGGGAAGAGAGTAAGTTACAGAGCCAACTCACTCACATGGCTATCCTTCACTTTTTTACTGCAGATGAAATAAACCTCTTCATTAACAAAGTGGTTAGAAATCTAGCATTCAACATCTACSAAACCCAGACTCCCAGAATAGCAGGAAAAGTTAGCAGGAAGTATCACACCTTTTGCAGGCACAATGTATGTTTCTTTTTATGCCTGCCCTTTACCAATTTCATAATGGCATGAGTAAATAAAATGGCCACAGGGCAGTAAGAGGCTGGAGAAAAGCCCCAGAAGACTGGAGTTTTCTGGGTATGAGATCCTTCTCTTCTTAACCACTGAAAAGTAAGATCCAAATTAGTGGTTAGCTATAAATATTGTAGTGAGATCAATTATACGCATGCTGCTGTTTGACTTTARTGTCTGCTGTGCACTGAAGAGAGAACACCGTAATGTAGTAGTTAGTTGCCTGCGTCTTTCTAAGGCAATAAACGGATCAAGTTCAGTTTCTAGTAATTGCAACAACTGTTACAGAGCATGGGGTTTTTTTGTTGTGAGGATCTTGGCTGCCAAAGAAGATGGTCAATTTGCCTCAGGGATAAAGCTGTGTAACTGCAGGTTTGATTCAGTTCTTCAGTCTGTTAATGATAACACAGCACCATGGTTTCCAGAGGTTCTGTCCTTGGTACCATAAAACAGGCCACAATACCAATTTAGATCCTCTAAATCCTGACTACAGTAGCCCCTGGACCAGCTAGGGGGAAGATCATCACTAGATCATCACTGGCTTCATTAATACCTATTAGCTGGTATGGTCCGCTGATTGCCACAGACCTCTGCCTTCAGGAGTTAAAATTAAGTTTATAGTAAGAGCCTTAAATTCTTCTTCCTGTGTCAGCCATTTCCTTTTCCTTTCTTTCCTCCTCATTTCATTTTATTGTTATTCTCAGTGGATTATTAGAGATTTGTGAAGCTATTCCTTCTAACAAGAAACCTTATTTCTCCACAGAATTAAACTTGATACTCTACACAGTTGGAAATYGTTCATTACTCTTTCTGTTTGTGAAGACAGTTTTTCTGGAGGCTATTTCTTCTGCTAGGAAGTAAGAGATTCACATGGTGGTAATCAACTCCTCTTACATTTTTTCCTTTATGAATAAGATCTCTGTCACAATTTATCCCAGGTTCTACCTAAAGTGAAATATCTGACTTGGTGCTAATCCAAGTCTGATGGAATCCGGACATTGATTTATTTTTTTTTTTTTTTTCCTAGTTTCACATTTCTGAGCTTAAGTCATTGTTTTTTCTGCATAGATTCAATCTTCAGTCTCATTGCAATAAATTTCTAACTTATTTTTTGAGTGTCTGTTGCTGGCTTGTACCAAAATTGCACTCGTGTGAAGTGAGAAAGCAACATAGACATTGTTTTTTTCAGAACAGAAATAAGACACTGAGTTTTTTCTCATGCTGTTTGGACTGAGTAACTAGATTACAATTTATGTCCAATAGTATATTCCACAAATTCAGCACATAAGGTCAATAGGGCAGAACATAGCTTGCTAAAAAGGATCAGTGCATGTACCTGCCATGCAGGAAAGTTTTTTAATTAAGGAGTACAAACAGAGATTTGACAGAAATGCAGCAAGAAGAGGCTCTAAGAAAAGAATCTCATAAAGCCCAACCATCCAAAGATGGGCTAATCATCTGATGTAGGCAACAGTTGAGTAATAAGCTACAGCCTGTCAACTACACAGATCTCCCGGATTTTTTTTATATAAACCTCTGCTTTGGCAAACAGTCTGTAGTCTACTCTTCCTTTGTCAGCAAAGGATTTATGCCTGATTACAGGTATTAAATAGCAGGAATTACCTTCTACTGCAAAGGAGCTAACTGTTCTGAAAACCTCAGTGGCTGTTTGGATCAATAGTTAGAGATCTCTGCACAAAGAGAAACTGGATCAGAGACTGTGTTAAAATATCTTATGCCCAAATGGATCTTCCTTCATTGATCAAAGTATATTCCACCAGAGCCAATATTATTGCAGGTGCCTTGCCGAGTTATATCTCTATTAACATCTTTTCCAAAGAATGCTCCTTAAAATAAAAAATGAAAAAAGAAAAAGGAACAAAAAAAATCACCTAGACTGTTAACCCATACCTCACAAGCATTCAAAGGAGAAAAGTAACTGGAAATTTTAAAGATATTTTATCCACAAACACATTAATTATTTATCGCTCTTCACATCTTCAAGATCTTGTTAGACACTTGGGACTCTGCTGAGATGAAACTGGGCAATGTGCAGACTGCACTGCCCCATATAACCAAGTGTTGTTAGATTAACATGAGAAGAAAAGATGGGGAAAAAATTGTACTTGGACTTCTGGAAAGTATTAACAGAATCATCATTACAGTGTGGAGTAATTGGTTTGCTCTACTTGCCAATACTGAAACCTTGCCAAAATACTGTGTCTAGGCTGGTAAGAATGTAGAGACTGACAGCAGAGGGAATTAAAAAGAGCCTAACAAGCGATGTAGGCTATTTGGTACACTGACATGTAAGGATTGAGTCAAAAGATCGAGTTTTACTAGGTCCAGAAAAGAAGACACTAAAAGAGGACACAAGTTTCCCTAGAAAACAAGCTTACTAAAAATGGTCAGTCAGTTGTTCTCTATGTTTGTTGGTTGGTTTGTTTAGAGAGGGGACTGGTAAAACGTAATTATAATAGGTTATCAGTTATTAAGAAAAGTTTTCCTCCTGCAAGGCTAATTATAAACAGGAAAAAGTTTTCTTGCAGAGTTTATAAAATCTTTTTCACTACACATTTTTGTAAAAAGAAGGTAGCCAAAGAGCTTTCAGGTTATGGGTTCAGGTATATTTATTTTCCTTCATATAGGACAGACTGAATGGACCTCCTGAGGTCTCTTTGAGGCAAGTGTGTTTAGAATTCTTTTAGATTTCTTCTTTATTCTCAGCCTGTGTGAAAACCCTATGTTGTGCTACAGCCTGATCGTCATGAAATAACTTGTTTTAAAGTTAATTCTTGGGACTCTCTAGTACTGCAGGAGCATTCAGATTGTAACATTGATAATCTAGATTTAGAGATGTTTTAAGATTGTTTGCAAGGCCAAAAAATATCCTCAAACAAAGCAGTTCTTAATAGTTTCTTGCAGTCATTTCCTGATTTTACTATCCCCAAATCAACAATAGTATAGATTCTGTCTTTCTGCCTTTTAATATTAGGAAGCTAGATTCTTTTCATTTCCCTTTTTTTAAGATTGGCTTTGTTCATTTTCAATAGACTCAGCATGTTATTTCCTCTGAATAGACAGGTATTTTTTTTTCTACACAAGGTATCACACAATATCAGACATCTATTTCAAACAAGTAACCTTTGAAGTTAATTTTTTGTTTCTGGTAGACCTTTCTAATCTTTCTTTTTAAATGGAGAGTCAATAGCAAAGGCAATAATTTCTATCCTTTGCTATTATTCTCATGGTCTTCTAAAACATCGTATCTATCCAAACATCTCTATTATTTGGATTAAAATATTTCTCTATACAGGATCTGAACCGGAGATAATTTCTGGCAGCCAGAAGCTATGTTTAAACCTTAAAAATGCTAAATAATTTTAAATACTGATACATAGATCATTCCTTGTCATTTTCTTGTGATTGTTTAGTTACATAAAACTACTTAATTTGGGGAGAATTGCTTTGGATATGATTGCCCTTTTCTGCTGGAATAAGCAGAGTGAGAGTCTGGGAAAGAGGGAAAGCTGACCCAGACTTGGAAGATGTCTTTAGCAGARTGTCTTGCAAGCCCTCCTGTCCTGGGCTGCAGAGCTTACCTAAACACCTCACTTGCTTGCAAAATGAGAATAGGCTTCAGACTGAATAAAAACAGATCAGTGAAGTCATGTGTGAATCACAGAAGAGCTGCATGAAGGGAGGGCTCCTTGCAACAAACCCTGTATATTTTTTCATCTTTGTTAACGAGACTTCCTCTAAAAGTCCACTTACCGAGACAGCAAAATCTTCTCCTGACCTCAATACTTACATGCATCTTCACACACAGTCTTTCAATCTTTTGTCCTCACATAAGGATGTCTGTAGGATAAAGCTAAAGAGAACAGTGATAATGATTTAGGATAACCATCTTTCCCGGAGGAAACAAAGGATAATAAAAAAATAAAGCACAAAGGTTTGGATTCATTTTCAGCATTTCTGAAAGCAATATTATTTTCTTTTAGTAGAGCATTTATTTTTCTCTTAAATGTATGTCTCTATTCTCCTCAGATAAACATTTCAGTTTTTGTGAACTTGGTCTTAAAACAGTTGCTATGTAAAAACTCTCAGCACTGCATAAATCTCTTTGACCAAAGAACCCATTCTTGCCTGCCTTGTATTTAAAATAGAAATTGATATAAAATTTTGTGCAATAAATAGAGGCAAAAGAACTCAGATGTGATGAGGAAAAAATTAGACCATGCAAGGTTTCTAAAATGTCATGCTCATGCTACCAAACCTGTAAGTACATACTGTTCTGGACACAGACAATTTTTGTACACGTTTGTTGTTGTTGTTGAACTGCAAACTTTAAACTAGATTTGTGTTTTCCTGAAAGGTCAGCACTTTCCTCCAGAGGAAGTAACTGAACTGGGATGATGATTTGGATATTTCAGTCTTAATATTGATACCARTAATGAAATCCTTCGCTGTTGGTGATTTTTTTTTTTCTGCACTGCTTCAATCTGCTTTTAAAAAACAAGTTACAAAGTTCATGTATTGCAACATAAACTTCAACACACAAACATGTATTGGATTTTAAAACTAGAATACAAAAAACCATTGACATATTGTGAAAGAAATAATAGCCATATTTTCATATGCTAACAACATCTTTTCCTCATGACCTGTACAATATGCAGCATTTAGAAAATTCAATTGGGTTTGCTGGTTTTGGGTTACTATATAAAGCTAGTTTCAAGAGGTTGGAAAGGCCTTTACATCTCAGGGTATTAAGATGACACCCTGTTAGGGGATGTACTTCAACATGCCATTGTGATCAGGCGGACAAAGGCAGTATCTCCAGAATTTTTGAAAATATAGAGTTTGGTGGAAGAGAAGAAATAACAGAAAAGCTCTCTCAACTTCTAACTCTTTCTAGTGATCATTAAATGAACCTCTGAATGATGACTTGTCTGGAATTTATTTACCTATTTTGCACAAAAAGATAGTTGCAAACAAATCATTATTTTCACTTTTCAGTCGTTCATTACTGACACCCCTGAAAGTTAACTTTGAATTATTAGCAGATAAAGACAGAGTGCCAAGCTTCAAGTAACTTGATTGTGGCATATCTTTTTTTATCAAATATTCTTAACGGAGTTTAATTTCTGTCCATAAAACAATCAAACAGGAAATAGTTCATTCCTCTTTCCAACAGCGTAATAATGAGCAACTGTCAGAAATGCAACAATATTTCCATGGATTGTGGCAACAGTTGCCATGGAGAAAAACATGCCATTTTCATTTAAGTCTTTGTTCTTCTTAGATAGAAGAGAAGTTAGTACATTKTCCTACCAAGATGTTGTAGGTTAGCTTTAGGTAAATCTTCAGTGATAATTGAATTATTTTATTAACAGTCCTTTGATTTATCTTGATTGACTTGACTTTTGTTGTTTCTGTCACTCAGTTTTAGCTGGTACTCCCAGCAATGGGGGGGGGGGGGAAATCCCAGAGTCATCAGAAGCTCTTCTGTAGCTGGCTTAGTGATACACTTTGCCGGCRTTCTAACAACTAACCACGAGCAATGGAGAAACCTCTTCTGTATAAACGATAATCTTACTGTAGCAACTACCTCTAAAAATTCATAAAAACATCTCAGTTCACCCTTACATGATCGATTACTCTCTCTGGTCACCATCACTTGAGTTTTGGGATAAGGCAGCCTAGACTCCATGCCCTGTAAAACCAATATTTACTCCACCGTGGAGTAAAATWATATTTACTCCACCCTGTAAGAAATTAACCATATCTAAATAGCAAARYGTTGAATGTATACAATGATATTTTTGGAGAACAGACCTATTCTGGAAATAAATTTTCACTCTAGTGGTGACAGAAGGCCTTTGTGCAGAGTTGTATAAAATATGATGTGTCTAGATATGTGTTCTGAGTTACAATGAGGTGTCTTATCTTCAATGTGCTTATAGCCACTTCCAGATACTCAAGAAAATGAGGCTATCTTTAATAATACACAGAGCAGCTAATTTTTTTTGTTCCATTCAGTGAACTCTTGGGTTTATTAATTGTTAGGACTCACTATATATTAAATGCAAGGCAAGAAGAAGTCTTAACTTTTAGCCATCGATTCCTAAATGCTGAAGTTAGGCTGCAGTTAGAGGCCTAATCATAATAATTTCGGAGTAGCATAGCTTTGAACTCCTCAAGATTTACTGTGACAGGGACAGTTTTATTCTGTAATGAATTCCTACAAAARGTAATGTAATGAAAATAAGAGGCAGTGCTTGATAGTGTGAAGTGTTCTTTGCTCTTTTTAACATAATGACAGTTTTTTAAACCTTAATATTTTATATACATGCATGTGAAGACAATATTAGATTTTGTGGGTAGAGCTTAAGATGAGTTTCAAATCGGAAACTTGTTCTGTTGGTCTAGTACAAAAGCTGAAGACTAAACTCCACTCTGAGCGTGCCCCTTAAAGATTTGAAAATCACAGCTGCTGAAAACATTTGTATCTGAGTATAGCTTAGTTACTATTTCATGTTTTACATAATATGTGCAAGTTAGASTCTATTTTCACTTTCTGCCTCTCTGACTTCATTATTTTCCTAGGAATATATTTGATTTCATAGTAAACAACAGCTTTCTCACTACTAAGGATGCAGTACATCAAGATAATGACAGGTACAAGCATAAGTCATCACATTCTCTCAGCACATAATACATCCATCAGAATGTGATTTTTATCTGTACAGTTCTTCATTTCTTCTCTAAAAAGCACAGGAGAGTCATAAACTCTGCTTTCAGCAAGCGCTAATGGAGAAGTCAAGAGGTGGGAGAAGCAAGTTTTAACATTAAATAGTCTTGCTTTTTTCTTTTTATATTTAAATATTAAATATGATTTAATCCTTTGATTTTTTTTTCAAATTGGCTACAGCTTAACTGTAGGCATATTTAATTATTTTTTGCTAATTTTTTTCTGCTTTTATTTACTCAGTGAGTTGATTACTCGCCCAGTTCTTTTTTTTTGTCCTTGCTTTATTTTCCACCACTTTATAGTATACATTTTGTCTTCTTTTGTTATCTTTTATTTGCCAGAAAATTTGAAAATATCAGGCTGCAGTTAAAAACACTTGTATAAACCGGCAACCTAATRCTGTAGTTAAATGGAGCTACTTCAACTGACTTCATTTGGAGTGAAATCAATCATTCTGACACCTTGAAAATCCTCAGTGTCTCACTTATTTTTTCCTAAAGAGGAGAGGATGTTATTCTGTTTTCCCAGCTGCTGTAAATGCATTATTGCTTTCCATCAAATTTCATTTTTACAAGAGTGTACATCTACATTTTACCTGTATTCATACATTAGGTTTTTATTGCCCCATACTAAAAGTTTACTCTTCATAGATTTGGTATTCATCTCTGATTTTTTTTCTTTGAATTAATAGATTATTACTCTAACTTCTGACTTCTTTGGCTGTCTGTGGTCAAAACAAGAAAGACTGTGCATTTGTTATGTCAATGTATATGATGAGTATTTGATGATSAAATTTGATATTTGCTTACACTTTATTCATATATTTTCTTAGGATTCTACACATTCATGAGTGCCATAGTCCCTTGTGCATCCATTTTTCATAAAGATCCATTTTTTCATACCATAAAGCCAGTCAGCAGCTTTATTATGCAGTGCAAGCAAATTTCAAGGGAAGAATGTCCTCTGCTTTTTAGATATTTGGATGCCTGAAGTCAGCTGTTAATTATATCCCATGTGGAAAATGAGCTTCAGATCCATGTCTGAGAAAAAAGGGACCAAAACATACCTGCTCTCAGATATGGAATATCTTTACAATGCATGTATTTAATACATGAAAATGTACTCTAAAATCAGAAGTTAAATTTGACAGAGCCTGTTTAGTCTGCCAACAGTTAAAATTCCCTAGATAACACAGCTTCAATGGCTGGTTAGCCTGTGTGGCCACCAGTTTAAAACTTACCTACTCAGTTAAAACTGAAGAAACCGGGCCAGGTGAGGGAGTGTGAACTGTCTCCATTGCATTTCTGGCACATTCATTTCACAAAGCATCAGCCAGAGCAACGKTGCCACAGAGCAATGCTTTGGTTTTGAAAAGGAGGATGTGATACGTTTGGGAAGAGAGATGAACTATCCTGAATGGCATTAGCATTGGTCTGTAATTCTGTGCGAGCCTTTGAAAACAGAAAGCACTGAGAACTGGTAAGGCAAACTTTGCACTTACCTTTGCATGATTCAGTGTGTTGTACAGTGTGGAGGCAAATGCCTGTCCCAGAAAATGCAAGATAGGTATATGGAAAAATCTGAATTTTTTTTTGGCATTTGAAACTTGCTTTGTAGAGGCAGAAAAAATATAACACAGTACAGAATAGTGGGCACTCAGACTTAAAAGCCTTAGACCCAAAAAGTTTGTGAGCCAGTGTACAAGCTGTATCTCTCTGTTATTGCAACGACTGGGATTTCCTGCACCCATTAAGTATTTTGCAAAGCCAAGTGAAGAGAAAATCAAGTATGGAGTATAGCTTTCCTTCCTCTCCTKCTTGAATAACTGTGCATTCTATATAACTGAGAGCTACCAAGGGTTCTTAATAGCTGAGTGCCACTGCTTATTAAAAGCGACCTGTAAAATATTGAAACAAAAACTATTTTTCAGTTATGCTGTCTGAAGTTTTTTGTACAATGCAGTAAAATACAAGAATTAAACACTTCCAGCAATAAAGTGAGCAGCCTGTTGTTAGGATTATTGCAGACCCAAGCTTTTCGTTACTCCAGGAGTRGAGAGCTAATGAGCTAAATCGATAGTGAGTACCTCCACCCCTTTCTCTGCAAGGTCTCAGCTACTCTCGCACACCAAGGGAAGCAGGGCCAGGTCCTACAGGTGTTGACTGGTCAGGTCTTCGCTTGTGTTGCTGTCGCATAGCCTCAGGCCCCTGAGCCAGCGGCTGGCCCAGGCTGCGTGGCAGCACACCGGCGTGCTGCGGGAGCAGTGGCAGCGCGCCGCAGCAGCAGCCGGCTGCTCTGCCTGGCCTTTAGCACCCAGCATTGCCCATAGCCCGGCAGCAAGGAGAAGCCCAGGGGATCCAAGCAAATGGATCTGTCRGGCAATAGGCCCAGCAGCGAGCCATGAGGCTCGTGCTCTGTTATTTAGGCAGGGGCCAGGGGAGGGTAGCACAGAGAGGTCTGCTGTGTGCCTTCAATTTTAATTCAGAAAAATGCCAGTACACTGGCACAGGTGTACTTGTCGAAGCATTGTCCTTCACAGTGTCCCTTAAAAAAAGATAGATTACTCTATACACAAAGACATGAAACACTACATCATAATAAGTGTCTCATAATTCAGTGACCAGGATGAGAAAGAGCATATTGTTAACCATTTAAAAATGCCAGATGGGAAGTTTAACTTTCTCATTCCTGTCTCAGAGTCTACCTAGAACTCTCTCACCCTTTTTGTCGAATGCACATATTAAAATATCTCCTTAAAGCGCCTGAGATTGAGAACATTTTACACAAAAACARTTAACAGAATTAGGTAGAATGATTTTGATAAATGATTTGTGTGAAAGCTGGGTGTCATGAAAGCTGCTGGGAGTTTCAGTATTTATTCTACAAGAATAAAGGTTATTCTTCCTGAAATTTACCGGTGTGGTGGATTTGGCCAAACACCCACACAGCTGCTCATTTACTCCCAGTGGGACAGGGAGAGAAAGAGGAAGAACAGGAATGAGGAAGCTCGTGGGTGAAGCTAAAGACTGGAAGATTGCTTACCAATTACCATTGTGGGCAAAACAGACTCAACCCAGGGAAAATTAACTTAATTTATTGCCATATAAAATAAATATTTAATTACTAATTTGAGTAGTAGGAAACAAAAAGACAAAGACTTAAACAACACTTTTCCTTCCCCCTTTCCCAGGCTCAACTTCACTCCTTCACCCTTGATTCCTCTCCCCCCACCCTTGTTACCGCTGGAGTTTACCCTCAGCCCCTTCAGCAAGGACACGGGCAGAGAAAAAGCGGGGATGGGGGTTAGGATCAGCACATGGTGGTTTCTCTCCTTAAACTGCCTGGCTGTGACAGTTTCTGAGTCTCTTCATGCAATGGTCTTTATAAGTAAAATCTGTGTGAGATCTGTCTGTGCATATAAAATATATTTATGTATATCTTAAAGTTTTATAATTTTAAATTATTTTAAACGAGAACTACTTGTTTTGCCTTCCAGAAGCTGAATGGATAAGGTTAATTTGGTTTGTTCCATACAAATATATGTTGCAGTATTGTATCCCTAAAGGAAAAGAAAGACCTCTGTGCTTAGTTCATAAAAATAAAGGTATTTTTATTAAACACATTCATTTCCTACCAACAGGGGATCTGGTCAAAATCTTTATTTCACAGGCTATCCTAGTGAGAGACTTAAATAAATCGATCTGACCCTAATGTTGCCTAYATACCTACCATATATATCGGCTTCTGAATAAAGGATCTGTTATCCCAGTGAGAAAAGTTAGATGGAATTAGCTTATCTTTCTTTCAGCTATCCTGTTTAAATTCTCTAATAACTGAACTCAAAAATTAAATAAGACATGTATTTAATTGACACAACAAAAAGTTTAGGATAAGCTGGCACAAATTCTGTGCTTATGCCAAAACAAAGGAGACTCAGGGGTTATGTGAAAATCCTGTTCTGCATCCTGTCTGCATATGAAATTCAAACTTTTTCTTGGTCTGGCTTTTCTATCTATAGAAGTGCTCTGTATATTGGTAGATGACAAGAGCATTGCTTTGGAACTGACACCTCCTTCACCTCAGAAATGCAAATGTTTTATAAGAGCTTCTAACTGTTTACAACCATCAACACTTGTTGACTTCCTGGAAGCTGATCATTGGTTGGAGGAGTATTTTTAGTATTTCATATTTTTAATATTTCTTCTTAATATCTTTGCTTGCCAATGTTCTTTTTTTTCCTAGCACTCTCTTTCCTGCTCCCCTTTTTGTCTTCCTGCATCAACTCCCGTTTCCTATCTTGTGCTTTCTCTTCACGGCCTGGCATCCTGCTACTGAGCACTGCATTATCCAAAGGCATCCCTTCTTTCTCAAACTGCACCACGAAAGATTACTGAGGAAGGGTACATAGCTACTGGTTTTCTCAACAAGTAGATCAGTTATGTATGAGGCCTGGAATACTTATACTGATCACATGCAGAGCCTGAATGAATAAAAACTCAACTATGGAACATGAAGGAACAAGATTAAGCCACCCAAATCACAGCCTCTTGCCTTCTCTTCAGCACCACTCTACATAGTAACACTTTTCTTCCACATCTTTTGCACATCTGTCTTCTTTCTAAATTTATCATTTTACCAGTTTCTTCTCAAAATTCTTCTTAGCTCTGTCCTTTACTTATTGTGTCTTGTCCTCTTCTTCCTTGTATCTTATTTCCTCTTCTACCCAAATCTTTTCTTCTTGCTGAATACAAATTCCTTTGAGTCAGCTGGTTTCCTCACCACATCAGACACCAAAATAACCTTTGCTACCCACAACTAGCATGTACTGCCAAAAATGTGAAGCTTTAATTTTAGTGTCTCTTATTTCCTAATGTTCCACTGTTGGCTGGATTGCATGGACTGGGTTCTTTTTAAGGCTTTGTCTACAAAAGAAAGTTTTAAACAACTTTTTTATTATAATAAAACCAGACAAGAGCATAATTAATTCTCCCCCACTCCCCGGTGCAGTGTAAGTTATTTTCTTCGTGAATGGAGCTTTGTGACTTTTTTCCCATTTTTTATTTAGTCATATAATCACTTTCTGGAATGATTAGTAGGCTCAGGACAGGGTGGGCTGTTATGGTACTTTGTGAGAAACCTTTTGGATTTCTAAAACACAGGACTATTCTTTCCACAACATTTCATATTTTTTTCCTCAAATGCCTACCACCATCAAATTTCTAATTCATATAAATGTTAAAATCAGTTGCTAGACAACATGTAGGAATCACTTCTGAATGTGTGTAGGTGGCTTTTTAGGAGGCCCTTTAGGAGGCAAAAGATCACTAACACAGTCATTCAGTTAGAATGAGGAAAATAGTCATAGAATTATTTATGYCTGATATTTTGTTAGAACATCTTCAGTTGATAGAGTTGTATTCAGTTTGGACCTAACCTAGGTGAATTAACTTGTAGGACCAGTTAGTGTGACAAAAATTTAAYACCGTGTAACATAAATACTGAAAGGTTTACTGTAACAAGAGAGGAAATTTTTAGAAAGATATATACTACAAGACCCTAGTGCCCACAGGGACTCCACATCTGAAATGTAATCATACTGAAAAATATTGAAAAWTCAAAGAGTAACAAGAAAAAATAATAACATGATTACTGAAGAGTATATAGAGTACCAATACTGCAAAGTATTGCTATTGCTATAACTAAACAGCTTTAAATTTAAGTAGTGCAAATAAGAAAAATTTTACATGTTCTGGACAATTGGTTAGAGAAAAAAATGGGACTGCGCAAAGAAAGCATTTAATTGAAGTTTGGATGAAAGGACTAGAATGTGCGTTAAGGACATATTAGAAGTTAATGCTCCATTATTCAACCAGCAGACAGTGTTGAGATCTGATTTGTCATGCCATCAAGCCTCAAAATTAAGGACAGACATTGTTGGTACTATAACATAGTCTACAACACAGCAAAACCAATCACAATAGCAAAACATAGAAGATAAYGAAGCAATTAATGTTTACTGGATAGGTATCTTTTAAGCTGCTGTTGCTTAGACTCTGCACAGTTGGGCCTGCTTGGCCATAGTACCTTACCTGGCTGCAGGATCTTTCTCATGGCAGAAATATATGATTGCTTTTGTAATTAGTTAAATGCTTTCTAAATTTTAAACCTGTGGCCAAAGTGCACAAATTCAAAGCCTGCCTTGTGAAAAAATAAGCTGTCTCATTTCTTCAAACCAAGCTCCACACATTGAAACACAGTCTTTGGGGCACAGGTGCAGAGCAGGGATGCCCCGGTGACTCTTAGCGGGGTAGCTCCATGGAGTTTGTCAGCCAGAAAGGCTGATGACTGCATGTGCTTCTCTCATCAGAGGGCAGAAAGGCCCAGAGCATTATGAAGCAATATCATAGAAATATGAAGAAACAAGGTTGTAATAAGCTTTCTGATTCTGAGTTATATTTTGCTGTACTGCTGGGGTCAGCCTTAGGCAGAGAAAAGGAGGAATTGCGTGGTTTATTTTTCTCTTGCAGTATGTTGTAATCATCTCAACAAATGTGACTTCAGATCAGTATTTGCACTTTTCCCTTGTGAGAAGAGTGATAAGTTCAATTAATGATCAGAGCGCCCTCACCAAGGAAAGCACTGTTTACTCAGGACAGCAGCATTACAATGAAAATGAAAATGAAATGTAAGTGCCTGTCTTGCTTAGCAGTGGTCTGTTCATATCCCAAAGGAAATATAAATCTAAATGTCTTCCCTGTGACTGTTCACTCAACTCCTGCCCAGGTTTTGGCCTAACACACAGCTCACGCTAAGGCCTGATGTATGCTGGGAGCAGCGCCATTAGGTCAATGCAAGAGCTACACGTAGGCAGGACAGGATGGACAGGGAGGGATAAAGGTCATTATGCAGCTGTTATCACCTGCAGCTTGCTGTCTCTGGCAGACATTGTCTCTTGCATCCTTGCATATTAATTGCCTGAAGTCTCTTTAGTATGCACTAATTTATGGAAATGGTATAGACCAAACTTCCATGCTGGGAGGTATAAACACATCAGCTTACCCAAAGAGATTTTGAAGTGGATCTGACAGCAGCCGGTCTGCTGAGGGTTTCGTGCTTCCCCATGTGATACAGGGGACACCTGCGCTGTGAGGGAGAAGGAAGAATGAGCACTCCCATCCTTTGTGAGGTAACGGTTTTGCTCATTGGTACATGAGCTACAAGTTAGAGAACTTGTGGTTCATGAATTACTGAAGTGATGAATGAGTGAATTCACGTTAGACTACCCTGTACAAAGGGGACTGAGCCCATGCTTGATGTATTTGTTTGTTTTCCTTTCTAATGAGTTCATAAAGTAAAGTTTCATTTACAGAATATGTCATCCTGTAAATTCAAGAGATTTAAATGGACCATGACACTGCCCCTCGTGCTTGTTACACCTGCTACAGTCCCAGTCTAGTCATTTGCAAACAGTATCTATTTTTTCAGGACAGGACTGCCAATTTTGTAAATTTTAAGTCCTATTTCCTTTTCTGCCTCTCTGACTAGGTTTAACTATTTCAAGTATTCCTTCTGGGGGAGAGAAGATTTGGACAGTGACACTTTAAAAGACTTTTCACTTGCATGRTTTCACTATAAAGATGTGGTCTTAATGGCTCCTAACATTTTCCAGACTTTTGAGGAGCATCCTTTAGTTCACCGGCTTCCTTCTGGGCTTGCTGCTGACTGAATTCCTGGCTCCCTATGTATCGTTTATAGCACTAACACAGTAGCCTTTTGCTATTCTATGATCCTATAGCATCTGTCACATTGGGTATTGATCACTCAAATCCAGGAATGTTGAAAAACAAGAATTTWTTCAGGTTTCCTGTAAGCTGTACCAATTCAATTATTCTGCATTTAAATAATTCACAAGTAAACAGAGCTTCTGTATTACAGTACGCCATCCACCTCCCCTTAAAAAATTCATTTTGCTAGCTTTTGTTATTGTTAACTTTCTGAATTCCTCTATTTATAAGTGAAATCACCCCTTGCAATTTAACAAAAAACCAGCAATTCTTGTAACAGTCATTTCTGAAGTAGCAGTTGGTTTCTGTTCCGTATATGGGGATTGGAGTTTTATTTAGGCAATGAATACAAACCTCAGCTAAAACTACAAAATGTTGCTGTCAGATGCTTATTCAATGCTATTTCAGTACTGTGATAATAAATTAAAATTGATAATACTACATATTGCATCCTGCTGAGGATACCTAAAAGATCTAAAAATTACTATGAATTCAGCCGCAGAATCCTGTAAGGTATTACACACTTTAACAGGAGACAACTCCACCATATCACGGCAAATTGGAACCAGATCCAAATAGAATGATTATTTTGTGGCTAAGGTATATGCTTTCTTCCACTGTATAAAGTAGAAGCAATAGCTAATTTTCACTTGATTCTGCTTTTATAATTTAAGGTATATGTTTAAAAACTGGGTTTTTTTCTGGCACCACTGCTGTGAATAATGTTATYAAAAACAGGATCACATACTTATTCAGACCTTAACAGTTGATCAGACTATTAATTTCTTCTGTCAAACAATAGAACGGTATGATTCCATCTCCATTTATCTAGGTAATATCCATCGTTTTTCAGGCCACTACCTATAAAGGAATAATGGAAAGTTTTTTCAGATAGTAATGTAGCAAAACCTTGTCAAGCCCTCAGACTTTATTGGTTCAGTTTGTGGTGGTGCATTCCCCCCCACCCCAGACCACTCTACGATCTCAGGAACTCCTGTCAGGCCTTAGCCACTGTGTAACGAGTTGGGCGGTTGAGCGTCCCTTGACCGTACCAGGCACTCCTGCACGGCTAAGGTGGGGAGCGGCACTGACCGTACAAGAACCCCTGCTGCCTGACCAAAGTGGGGAATTAGAGTGGGAATAATTCATCATCCCCTGACAGCCTTGAAACATTCCTTACCTGGATCGTAGCTTGAGTGGAACGGTACCAAGTGTTACTGGAATTTTGAGAATTTCAGTAATTACTGATGTGGATTGTGGCCAGGATGGAAATTTACTGATGACTAAAGCAAATCGTCTTGCAAACCTATAAAACAGTGGTCCTAAGGGAGGCTCTTTGAGTTCTCCTGGACCACAGCGGGCTGTGCCCAGAGTCTCCCTCCGAGTGCGACGCCTCTCAGACTTTGCAAACTCTTGAGTTTGTGATATTTGGAGGACTGTCAGGACCTGGGCTGAAACACTTCTCGGCCAAGATACTCCTYGGGGCTCAACCCTTTGCCCCTTGAGAAATGCCAAGACATTTATCGTGAGCATTTCACAGACTCGAGGGGAATTTTTAACCGGTACCTTTATCTAGCTTTAGGCCTTTATTCTTCATGAATTTATCTAGCTATAGGCCTTTAACTTTCATGAATTTATCTAGCTTTGGGCCCTTGTGAGTGAATYGATTTAGATCTCATGTGTGTGTGTGTGTTTGTGTGTATTGATTTAGATAACCAGCAATAAGCATAATCTGTAATCAAGCAGCTTTAGTAATTGTAGTAAACTTGATTAGCTCGCTTTGTAACTGTTAAATTAGTCAATGATTAAGTACTGTCAAGATCTTATGATCTATCTTAAAACTGTAAATGAACTTTAAATTGCTGCTAAACACATATAATCTCTTAGGCATAAACCATTGACCAAGTCTGAGACTAGGAGTAGATCCAGCCGCACCAAGACTCCTCTCTGAGAAGGAGTTTAGAAAGCAAGGGGATCTACTCTGAACCTCGTGACTCAACGGGAGGGTCTCCTTATCCCTTTGGTATTAGACACAAACCGTTGTCCAAGTCTAAGACTGGATCCAGCCAGGTCTTCTCTGAACCTTGTGACTCAATGGGAGGGTCTCCCTTACCCTTTTGTCCTCAATCTCTGCACAAATCATTCCAACATAATTCTGACACGATCTTCCCTGTGAATACTTAATACATTTAATGAGTAATAGAGTGAACCTTGCTATCAAATTCTGTTAAGTCGCACCTTTTATAAATTCCTATTAAAACCACTTTTGCTGATACCTTTGCCAGTGATTCTTTAAGCGGCCTCAAAACCTCTCATTTGTGACAAATTGGCGTAGTCAGCAGGATGGCAAGTAGTATCACTGATTACTTACAAAAACATGGAATAGACCCACTTCCCAAATTCTCGGATGAATGGGCTCATGATCATTGGCATGATTGGGAAGCTGTGGAGAAAACATGATGCATTGTGGAAGTTGAAGGAGATATGCTAGAAAGGTGTGCTTCTCAAGCTATCTGTTTATTTCAGTCTAGGAAATACTGGAACCTATTTAATTTGGGGGATTATCCTTATTGGGAGATGGACCTAAATCTGTATTTTTTAAATTATGATTAATATTATTTTGTTTTGTTTTGTGGGTTTATTTTTGTCTGGATTAAGGAACAATATGCCATAACCTACTGAAGTTTTGACTAGGCCATGCGAGACTTGAAAATCAGCGGTAGTAGCTGGTATGGTAATGACTTTTCCTTTTTGAGTTTATCACAAAAAAATGCCTACTTCTTATCTTTAAGCAACATTTTATTATCATTTCAGAGCATCTGAAATTTGACTTCACGACTATCTTTTAGCAGACTGTTTCTGTCCAGTGATTACTCCTAAACATGAGGTGAATATGTTATAACATCCTTTAAAAATGAGGTAGAAGCTCCAATGTTCTTTATCAAGGATTTCTTTTTTTCCACTCAAGGCAAAAGAACACAAAGAATATCTACTTTATCTGAGGAAGATAAGCAGTTGATAGAAGTTTCTGACTGTGCTGTAACTATGCAAAATGTGGTAAACATGGTGAGTCATTTCTTTCAGAAAGGATAGCTACAACTGCTAAGCAAATACTCATGAAAGACTTAAGTCTCGGTAGACCCTACAGAAAATATCACATAGAAGAAAAGTTTGTCCTGTATTCACAAAACTCAAAACAGACCAAAAGACTGAGTCACTTGTTCAGACCTTTTGTTCTAAGAAGTGAGTCTTTTTTAATATATATTAAATTTTTTCAGTGAAAGTCAGGAACTTTAAATAACACCTTGTCATCAATACTAGTTAGAAAGACATAGAGCACATTCCCGTTGCAGATGGGCTTGCAGAAAAATTTAGCTGCCAAACGCTAAAGAGGCTTTTCTAGGCATGAGCAAACTAAGTCTTGCAAGAGTCCTACAACTTGATAACATTTCATGGAGCACCATAAGACCTGAGACTAAGGTTCAGTTTGTTAACAAAACAGCTGAGGATAGCATATTTTTCTTCTCAGAAATGACTGCTATAGAATGGCATATTTCCTTGCCTTCCTTAGCTGCAGAAATTTCASCAATTTAATGAAAGCAAATACATAAAAGTAAAAGGCAGAGGGAAGCACATGAAATAAAAATGTTAACCCCAAAACCTTGAGTTCAGCCATGTTGTAACTCACTGTAAACAGTTTCTTATCAGGAAAAGGATTATGCTGTCTTTTCTGTAGGTGGTGTTATCACTTAYGATAGCATTCTCAGATATCAGACATTTCAACTCTAGCTGAAAAAAGCCTAGCAGATACCCTTGTGAATGCATTTTTCTTAGTTGGACAATTAATGACCTACTGTCCAATTATTTTTTTAAACAATGTGGTGGGAGTGATCTTATGTACTATTTTTGGTTTTCCCTTTACACCCAGGATCTCAAAGGGCAGTCCCCACAGCTAGTCTTATGAAGCCTGCAGTGATTTGCTAGCTATTCACAGATACGGGTTCTAGGCCAGACAGTGTGAGCTGATTACATCCATAGAAGCTAGTCCGGCATTGCAAATTTGAGTGATCCCTTCCAAATTATTTTTTTTTCTATGATTTCTATGAAGTATGTCCCTGAACAACAGTGTGGCCAGTTCTGGGCTCCCCAGTACAAGAGAKGTAAGGAGCTACTGGATAGAGATCAGTGAAGGGCGACAAAGATGATGAAGGGACTGGAGCATCCCTGCTATGAGGAAAGGCTGAGAGAGCTGGGGCTGTTCAGCCTGGAGAAGAGAAGACTCGGGGGGGCGGGGGGGGATCTTATCAATGTGTATAAATAGCTGAAGGGAGGGTGCAAAGAAGATGGAGCCAGGCTCTTTTCAGTAGTACCCAGTGACAGGCCCAGAGGCAATGGGCACAAACTGAAACACAGGAAGTTGCCTCTGGGCATCAGGAAACACTTTTTCAGTGTGAGGGTGACCAAGCACTGGCACAGTTTGCCCAGAGAGGTTGTGGCATCTCCATCCTTGGAGATATTCAAAAGCTGCCTGGACATGGTCCACCAGCTCTAGGTGGCCCTGCTTGAGCAAGGGGGTTAGACCAGATGACCTGCAGAGGCCCCTTCCAACCTCAATCCTTCCATGATTCTGCAATATATGCTATGTTAAATCATCATCCTTGTACTGTGTTGACAATACAGATTAATCCTGTGAGCTTCTCTTTTTTTTCCTGGTTACAGCTATAAATGAACTGAATGTCAACAGTATCCAATATTAAGTGATTGTTTTTGTCCAATTTATAAAATATGAAAGTTTTATTACATAGTTCTTGTTAATTACTTGACAATTAATCRTTTAAATTTTGGTGAAAACAGGGGTACTAAGTATTCATCAGTTTCATAGACTGTAATAGGATTATTGTTTAAAAGCTGCATTTGTTTTAGTCATGGTAAGGCATTATTCTAGATAATTGCAGAAATGTCTTGCTAGGTCCTTGAAAATATTATATAACCAAACTTTAAAAATAAATTGAAAAGTCCCTCCTTCCCCCTCTCCATCACAGTAACCTTTTCTCCTGTACTCACCAAAAATCCAAGAAAAAAACTAATAAATCTGAGCTTCAAACTGAGATTCAAATTAAATGCACTTGGCAATCAAAATTTATTCCCAGTTTGAACTCTAACACACAGAGTTCTATGAAGATTAGATAATAATTTAAAGAAATAAAAACCAATGATATCTGCTGGTCCCTGTGTCAGTATCAGCAATGCAATTAAATAATTGAACTGTTTTACCTTATGCTGGAAGCAATGTTTTCCCTGGAGTAATTAATGTTCAAATGGAAGGAAAAACAAATGCAAACCAAGCAACTGTATGTGACAAGATTAAGATACTGTTATGTTTTATTTTCTAGTAGTGTTGGCTATATAATGCAAAAGCTCAAGTGAACATTTAGGTCTGCTAGTCAACAAGACTCTCAACTGCAGTAGATATCTAGCATTTTTGCTGTCTGAAGAACCTAAACTTTTCGTAAGTTCTCTCTTTGTTTTTTTGGGTGTTTTTTTCCTTCTTTTAATAGTTCTGGATGAGATAAACCAGAAGAAAAAACAGAGTTTTTCTGAGGGATCCATAGGTAATTCACCAAGGTACACAACCTAACAAATGAATTTAACAAACAGGCTGGYTGATAAGGATTCTTTTTTTTTAAGCTAATTTGAATTTTTTAAATAGGCTTAGTTCAGAATCATGTACATTTATGTCTCCCTTAATTATTACTTACTTAATTATTTTTACTACAAATGAAACTGAAGGATAAAGTACTCTCACATGTATCACATTTAGTACTATAGTAGCATGCCACAGCCCAGTTCAGCGTACAGATTTCTGTTTTGTCCACATCATTGCCAACAACAGTAGGAACAGGGATGAATCTGTGTTGGGTTTTTTTGTGACAAATAGACCAGTTTCCTGTTTTTTTTAAGAAATGGCAGGAATTAGACAACAGCAGTCTGACAGGGAGGGGAAGTACATGAGGAACATCACTAACTGAAAATATTAGCACAGAATAAGACTCTCTGGCAATTCAGATCACAAAAGAATTTAGATATCCAAAGCCGCTAATATGTAAGTCCAAAATTTACATTTTTTCCCAGCCCCTGTTGAATTGTTGCAAATCATGGGAACAAGAAAGTCCTTCCTGGATGTCTACCTGAATTCATAATTCCCAGGTTCATTTGCCAGTTCTGAATCCTTTTCTCACAGTAGGTTCCACAGTTTATGAACTTCACTGCATGTGTAGTGAAACACCTTAGGAGGACATGGCTGAACTACTCAGGATCTATGTTACATTTAAGTATGAATGAATGACTAAGTGCAAAAGGGTAAATATGTAAAAGGTATGTAGTTCCTCTGCCAATTATTTCCTTTTCTAAGTAAGAGCATAACACTTGGGCTAACGATTCATTTGTGATTGGTCTCTGACCAAATAGACCTTGGATTATCTACAAAATGGCACACCTCTCATAAGATTGATGGGAAATATCTCCAGAACCAGACAACCAGAATAGAATATACTTACAGCACTCTTGTAGRAAATAGGACATGTAGGCTTGTATTCTCTCACTTAAGGGAAAGAACTGACTAAATCATCTGCAGCCACATGAGTGGCATTAGTAACATTAGATGGCATTAGTAACCAGTAGTGTAAAACAGGAGACCTGCTTTGTTCTTTGAAAGAATGGACATGTGTGTGGGTCTACCCTCATAAGAAGTTCTCGTCTCTGGCTTTCTAAGCTGGGGCACTTCTAGATCTTGCAGAATCCCACCTTTAGTCCCACATCTATATTTATACCAGTAATCTCCAAAGGACCAGTGCAAAAGTAAAAGAGTGGCATGAAATAACCTTTACGATTTAATTCCTAGCACATTCCTTGGCACAATTTTGGCCTGTGCCTGCTAGTAGTGTCCATGCCAATGCACAGTTCAAGGGATGGTATGGACCAGGAACTCTTTCCAGTTGGCATTTTGYGTATGGCTTCCTAGGGAGTGCAGCATTGCGGACCTGCCTCTTTACTCCGGAGCCATAGAACTGACCCTGGCCTGTTTTGAGGCCTTTGTGTGGGTTCTAAACCTTAAACTCTGTAGCTGTCTGTGTTTCCTCCACTTATTAATTCCATACCTAATAGAGTTGCCTACCAACTGGCAGAAGTGAATGGCAAGGTTCCAGTCATGTTATTCCCATGTTGTCCAAGGCATAAGATCCAACTCATCAGGATATTCCTCTGGTTTCAGAGCAAGCAGCCTGAGGGCAATCATGGTTTTCGCAGTTTTGACACCCAATACTGCTGTTTTAGCCCTGATTCAAACTAATTCTCTCTTAGTAAATTTGAACACATCTCACTCATCAGAAGACCCCAACAGTTAGTCCTTAAAATGTTTCAGATTGGTAAAGTAAAAGCTAAGGTTTCAGGTTTTGAGAATTTGAACTACTTTCTATTATCATCATAGGAAAGGAAAGGGCCATCTCTGGATATATTAAAAGGAGACAATCAGGATGTGACCCAAGTGCTTTTCTATTTGCAGTAACAAAAACTTATGCTTAGACAGTCAGGCTGCTTCATGTCTTGCTGCCAGCTCAGCAGTAAGAATGGCATCAAATTAAGTCTTTCCACTCATTTGGTTTTTGTTCTTTAACACTTGCCAAGTATTGCCAGCCACAATTCCTTGGCTAGTGCCAGGACTTCTTAACTTCCTAGATAGGAAGAGACTGGTATGTGATGTCCAGCACAGCTGTGGGTGTGAGAATGATCATTCTTGTTTATCTATAGATTTCAATGCTTTAGGAAACTGTTTGTCTTCCTGAGAAAATGAGGTGAAATTAGTGTTCTGCTCTCTAGTTACTTCTATTTCTCTTCTATTCATTTGTGACTGGGTCATTAAAGCCCTGAATGGATTCTTCATTTTATTTTTATACGAGAATATAGATGCACACTACAATTGTGTCTCGTGGATTCACAGTTCAATGAAACGCCGAAGTGCTATATTTTTTACGTGACACTCAATTTTGTAAGCTAAGCAGTACTGTAAAGAGGTCTGAAGGTCTGCTTGATTTGAAAGATACTCCTGAGGCTTTTAAGAATTGTGATTTATTACTGGGCAGTTTATATTTGAATTTATTAATAATATTCTGAAGTAATGCAAATTCTTGCCTGTGACAAAAGGATTCATAAAGACAGTGTTAGCGTTTTGTGACAGGATGAAATGACAGCTTTCACTTCAGTATATGCAAATTGCTATAAATATAGTGTGACACCTTTGCTTTGCTGTCAAAGGTTTTCCATCTGAAAATATGTCCAGTTCTCCCCTGCTGCTCAGTAAGACAAGCAGATTATTTTGGTTTCTGAGGAAAGCAATAGGGAATTACCATCTCAGTTTGCTGCTTTAATCACCTTTCTTTTGCTCCACTGTTGCCAGTACATACGGAAAACAAGCGAACAATCAAGGTGGAGAACACAAAATGGGAAAGTATTTACAGAGGGTATCCAGAGTYGTCAGCATAAAAGCAGTAAGACTGCTCTAGAAGTGAGCAGGGTGGAAGCTAATTTAGGAATGGGTTGAGATTAATGAGATACAAAATGACTAAGCAGATAAAAGSCCTAACTGAGCTGAAAATGGCTGGGGAAATGCAGGCTCCATATKGTTCCCAGTGCACTTTCCCTTTCTTCATACAAGTATTCAGAAAGAGGCTGTTAAAAAGAGTGCGGGAGAAACCAAACGGCTCAGGAACACCATGGCCTCATTCCAAATTTCAGGGAAGACTTCAATGCTTTGTTTCTGGTTGTGTTAAGTCTCTCTCCAGGCGGATAGATCTTACTCTCAGTTCCTTCAGCGTGTTTCTGATCAAGCATCCCAGGAAAGTACAATAGTATCTGCAAGTGAATCTTTTTTGCAAAGGTCTGAATTTTGCCTATATAGAGAAATTAAGCAGTTTATTCATTTTGGGGAAGCTAATGTGTGACACTTTAATGAGGATRTACATTTAATTGAGGGAAGCATGTTTCAAATGATTGGTACAAATGATGGAAATTCCTTCACACGCTGGTTGGTATTAAGACAACCTTTGGTTACTTTTAGCWTTGACCTCTCTCCCCCTTAAATGGTGCAGTAGTTTTACCCAAGTAAAGGCCATGAAATGATGCTACACCAGAATGGGAGCGTGGCAGAGACTCCCTGCCAGTGTTGCATGGGCGGGGGGCTCCCCAGACAAGGGCATGGTCAGGACCTGTCCCACCACCCCAATCAGGGAGCAGGGCAGGCTGGGGCGGGCACCGTGGGCAGCTCCAGCCTCATGGCATTGGGCACCTCTCTGAGGAAGGGTCAAGAGCATGTGAGAAGTTAGATGGGGCTGGAAATGCTCTCCCTGAGGAGATTAGTGGGAAGGGGGCAGCCCTCATCTGCACTGCCTCCGCGCTGGCCCTGAGCTCCAGCAGCCAAACGCACAGGAGGCAGGATGAGCCCGGGACCCAGTTACTTACCGCAGTGCTACACAACGTCATGGAAAAGGCARCAGGACATGGGTCCAGTTCCTCACTGTATCAAAATAACATCAGCAAACTCCTGTTGCTGATGATGGTGCTGCCACTCTCCTTAAGAAAAAGTGCAGAATTCCTCCCTGCGTTCTGTTTCTAGCAAATTAATTACTTTCTACTTATTTTTCACCTGTGTTTATTTAACTACTTCTCTTTGTTTGCTACTGCTTACAATGATCTTTTGAACTTGTGTCTATAAATTTTATAGGTTAATGAATGTCTTTCATTTCCTTGGAATGTTTTCAAATATTATTTTCTGTAATCCTTAATGCTGAGCTTACTTCCACTACACTAATATTTGCCAGACTGAAAATAAAAAATGTTTAGGATGGTTGATATAATATTTTTACAGCCTCTAGAGTCTTTAAATCCTGTTTTTGTGTAAAGGAATAATATTCATAGGTGGAAGGTGGAGAAAGAGGGCTAGATTTCCATTTGTATTGTAAAAATCCTTTTTTATCTGTCAGAGGTATTTCCCATAGCAGACTGKTTTTTTTATGTATTATCTTTTCTCTTAGCAAAGTGCATATCTGTCCCCTGTCAAAGCAAATACAAAATCATTAGAATATGAGGAATTAGGCTCTCCTGCTTCACCATTAATATTACAGTCTGAATTGAAACAATTATAACATTTATGAAGTTCAGTATCAAGGACAGGGATGTAGAGCCTTAAAATAAACTATTAGTTGTGATTATAGTAACAGTGATTTCATTATAAAATTGAGCTGGGCCAATGACTGTGGCTTTGGCAGCTCTGGGTGACAGAGGTTGTTTCTTCTTTAGGTTGGGATGCTTTTGGCGCAAGCCATAAATAAGATACTTCACTGGATTCARACAAACTTAGCTTTTCAGCATTCAGTTATGGCTTCATTTGTAAATGTAATGGCACCCAAAAAATCTGGTAATTTATTACTACAAAATTTTGGACACAATGATAAAGATGCCATCTTTGTTAAGGCCAGAATTGGACTTTTAGTCTTTTCGAGTTGGAAATGTGTTAACCAAAACTATAGAAAACAGAAATGGGAGAATTGTGCTATAGGAAATACAGCATTTCTTGTATTCGGTCTGGAGCTATAATTATACCTTAATACAAATATTATCCCTTATCTATGACCAAGATGTTAAGGTAGTGATCAGTGGATGATAGTCTGTGTTGTATAAGTAATTAACTATTGAAAAGTTAATATGTGTTTGTACATGATAATTCCATTTATATATTCTTTTAACTTTTCTTTGGCTTTGTCAGGAAAATTGGATTATAAAATTATTTCTTCTCTGTTTTATGTAAGARGAAACAAAGTGTTCTTTTCTTTGAACTCATTACTCTTCTTTTGGCCTGAAACACTTTCCTTGAAGCCAATACGAGCTTTTTTACTGAAATTCCAGGCAAGCTTTTAAACCTAGTTCTTGGCTTCTATTTTATCTGCTTCTTCTATCATTCAAAAACATTTAAATGGATTTAATCTTATGTTTGTAGCTCTAGGATTTAATTTCCTATTTACTTTTTTTGGAGATGGTTTTGCCAACCCCTTTGCAGAGAAGCTGGCTTATTGCTAAAGCTTCACTCCATCACTACTTATAGATTCCAAAGAGACAGACTTACTTTCAAAAACACCCCCATCACAAGTGTCTTTGAAGACGGCTTAGCAAGAAGAGGAAAAGAAGGTGTGAGGGAGGATATACATGTGTAGCTGTATAATTAAGAAGTCATACAGGAGATTAGAAACTGATTAGGAAAAGCAAGAAAGAATACAGAGCAGTACAATTTGGGTAAAACATATTGTCTGACTATTCCTCTCCTTATTTGTATTTAACATATGAAGGTCCAGAGAAAATACTATCATCTCCCTGATGAGCTGTTATCACTAGCCACTATTACCAATGAATAGATAACAGCTTCCCTCTAACACTGGGGAAGAATTAAGTTTTAGTATGTGATAATATGTATATGTATGTATGAGTATATACATATCCATATAGATGCATATATTAGTATAAATATTAGTAAAGTATAATATAATCTATACTGTTAGTACAGTTTATATGTGTTAGTATGTACATATATACACACATACATACATGCAAAACCCTTTACTAACATAAATATATAATATTATCTGTGTACTTGTAACACATGTTTGCATATATGTAAAGAAATACACATATTTTTGTCTTTGAAAGTATAGCTAGCAACAGWGTTATTTTGAATTGCCAGGTATCAGAATGGATGAGGACATCATCTGTCCAAAACTCTATTCTGATTGAAACTCTGTGCATGATCTGCCTCTGGTACACCAGCAGCTTGTTGCTGAAACAGAAGTGTCTAAATCTAAATGTAGAAGGGGAGGGAGAAGGGAACAACCTTCAACTGTTCTTTTTGCCCAAGTGCCAGACAGTCCTTGCAGTACCAGTTTAGAGATCTCCATTTGCTGTAACAGATTTCTCAGTCTGAAAATTAAGGTTTCTACTGCTCATTATTCAGAATTTAGGAATTATGGAGATACCCAGGAGACTTCATAGCCAAAGCTATCTCTTAATTAAAGCAGGAGCGAAATAATTCTTTTGTATGCTTAATGTTCAAGATAGGTATTTAGACTTACTCATCCTTCTGTAGACAGCTGAAGCTTCTAGAACAGTTTTTAACCAAATGATTGCTATCAAACATTTAAAAATTAATTTGTCTTGAATAGACTTCAGACTGAGGAGGTTCTTCAAGTGAATGTACTCTACAAGCTTCCCTGCCACACCTCCTACATAGGAATTCACATATAAGCACAAATATAGTCATTTCTGAACTGAAAATTACCCCTCCCCAAAAAAAGTTAAAAACCAGGAGCTACACCTTTCTCACAATCTCTCATTTCTGCTAGGGAAGTCCTTAACCTACTTAGCTCTTTTCCTCGAGGCTGCTAGCCACTACTCTGCCTCCTTGGGCTCCTCAAATTGCTTCTCACAGAGTCTTGGAAATCAGGGATACAGGCAAGAAAACCCTGTGGAAGGATACATAGGGATCTGTGTAGGGCAGGCTATAGGAGTATGTGGCCTTGCAAGAAGAAAAAGTGGAATTTCGCCCTGCTCCCTGAAGTCAGGCAGTGGTACCACAGGGAGCTGGTTACAAAAAGTGAAAGTGAGACTTGGATGTGGGATGGGCAGGGTATTGGTTGAATTTTGAGAGGAGTAAGGGCTGAATGAAACTCTTAAAATGCTTAATAATGTTATGCATTTGTAGAGAAAAAGGTAATGGACAACCCTTCTTCTTGGGAGAAGGTGTTTAGCGACCACATTGGTTGTATTGGTTGGAGGGAGGATTTCACAGAACCACTGATATATTAAATGTTCCGTATTCCCTGCATGACAAATTGAAAGACTTAAACACAACCTTGACTTCAAAAATGTTGACAGAATAACAAAGGGTTCTTTTTCACTTCATATATATTTAAAAAAACAGACAGGATTTTCAAATAAAGTTGTTTCTTTCATTCAGTTCAGAGCTCTGCAGGTCTGTTAGTTGCATACTGGCGGATTGTATAAGTGTGCAGGCAATATTATACAAGTGTGTAGACCTGAAGAACCTATGAAAGTAATTTGGATAATATATTTGAGGCTTTCAGAGACACGAACAGAGACTGTCTTCCCTGTTTCTCAGCTACTCTGTAACTTACAGCAGAAGTAAGACACTCTTGCTTTTGAGTTTATAAATGAAGTGAGTTTTAACTGTCTGTAAAGCCAGAATTGCTGGCACAAACACTGTTAAGTTTTTGAGGAATAACTCTCTGGGGAGCCGTTAAAAAGAATCCTGGAATGTCATCGAATAATCAAACATCATGATGGAGCATGCTGTAGTTGCTGTTTTTCAGTAGAAAATGCTTTCAACTGAATTTCCAGCATCACTTCCTGACACATCCTGCATGCTCTCTTGGGTCTCTGGTTCAATCTGTTTTCTCCAGTACAGTTCAGGTTGGGAAGGCTTGAAGCTGGTGTGATTACAGTGATGTGGTTAAGTCAACTGAAGCATATGAAAGTTTACAGAATTTCTGTCTTGTTTAAATAAAGCTTAATTTCATGAAAGAAGCAGATGATCAGGATTTACAGGCAAAGTTGGGAAGGCAGAGAACAAAGAGGAATAAGACTAGATATAGATTTAATTGTAACTGTCAAGCTTTGAAAACCTCACTTACAAACCATCTACTTGTTCTGTACTTCAAGTGCAAAGAAAGGATTTACAAATCTACTCATTTTAATTTAGAATTTACTGGGATGATTTGTAAATTAATCACAGGAATTACGTATGGAAGGTAGGATTTATAAGCCTAGGGGAGTAGGCTATAAAGTATGATGTAGTATTAGTAAATCTATTGTATGTATATAAATATATTTCCAGACTTCTAAAGTCATTACTTACGTTAGCTAAGTCATATGTTTAAATTAATGATGTCTAAATCAAAATCTAAAATACTTTTTTGTTTTAACCTCGTGGCAACATAAGACAAGTTGGTACAAAGTCTAAAAAAGGAACATT
The DNA here is from genome assembly GCA_030449065.1 of Oceanodroma leucorhoa. NCBI lineage: Eukaryota > Metazoa > Chordata > Aves > Procellariiformes > Oceanodroma > Oceanodroma leucorhoa. The sequence continues at coordinate 1,544,930 of JASVER010000151.1, read as the reverse complement.
AATGCATACAATTTATAGAACAAAGTCAATATGGAGTACATTTTACCAGTGTAAATATATGGGAGGAAGAAGAAGGAGTAATACTGAAATGGAGACTTTCCAAAACTGGTTTCAACTTTCAGAAACCTGTCCAGCTGGAACAAAGCAGCAGTCTAAAACAATGTATTCAGTGGTCACATACACGATGCTGAGGGGAAGTTGGGAGAGGGTAACTGAATAAAACCAGGGAAATGTGCATACATCATTTTGACTAGGCCAATTAGAATAGACAATTCTGGTGACAGTGCAGTGATTAGAAACAACAGGGAAGTTACACTACTACTCTGAAAACAAGCTTGCCACCCACGGTAACTTTGGGATCTCTTACCTTTTTTTCCATCCCCTTAAATCCTAGAGCAAGAGAAGACTGGCTTGGTGAGCAGCTGACACTGAGCCATTTAAGCCTAAAGAACTGATTTCATCTTCTAGAAGGGCAAAATAACCTGTAATGGTAGCATGAGCAATGTAAGATTTTTAGTAATACAGCTTTCTAGAAAAAAAACCTTACATAAAGACAAAAATGAGAGCCTTTTAGTAACCTGCCATCATTCAGTAGAAGGTACCACAAAGTAGCAGTTACACTCAGACTTAAAATGCAAAAGAAAAACAGCTGGCAGCGTTATCAGAGCGATCTGAGCAATTTGATTCTCACTGCGAAAGTGTTTGAAATTTTCCTTGGCTGGTACTCACATTGCATTTGCCAACTTGTAGCAAGTTGCTCAGATTTGCTCTGTTTGTAAACACCCTACAGAATTTATTTTTATTCCTTTACAAAATCTACTTTTATTCTGTTTCTAAATAACCACAATATATAAGAAGGGAAGAGAAGTCAAAGCAAAATGGAGACAGAGCTGCAGAGGAAGAAAGCAAATGAGAAAGAGGCCTTCATTATGTAGAAAGCTTAATGGTAGAAAAGTTATAATTCTCTGTAATTAAATGAAAAGGATTGACTATTTAGGCTTCTACMTGCAAACAAGTTTCACCAAAGTTTTAGCACTAAACAAATTAATGAGTTGTTCACCTTCATCCATATTTTATTAACAAAAAAATCTCAGGAAGAAGTGAAATTTTCCCTTTTTTTAATGATGGCTTTTGCACCAGTTCTATTTTTTCTTAATTACAGTGTCGTCATCTGTCTGACTAAACAAACTGTGATGTAAAGGATCACTGCACCAGGTCTCTCTAAGTCCCGTGACCAAAACAGGATAGCTTTTCAATATTCTTTATTCCTTGCTAAAGCTTACTTATGAAAGTACTAGCTTTGGCTCAGGAAGTCCCTGACTCACACACTCAGTCTTCAGCAATTTCTGCTCTGAGGGCATGTTGTACTATGTGCTTACCTTGGGTTTAGGTTTTTTCCTTGTTATCTGTTTTTGATGACTGAGGTAGACAGATTATTTGGCTAGACAAATGCTTGGTCTGACCTGGGGTAGCTACTCTTATCTATTTTGTAAGATTCTCACTGTTGGCTGTTTGTTTGCATCAGCCCTGACCAGTATTTTTCACTACTGTGGCACAATATGAAAAATTATATGTAAAATGAATGGCTAGCCAGACTGACAGATTTACCTCTATGTGCCTCTATCTGTTGACCCTTCTTAGTCCTTGAGGCTGAGAGGTCGTGAGATGAATTCAGCTTCCTCTTTGCATCAAGGGAATGTCTTAGTAAATGCCAGTAATGGACTCAATCACTTATTCTGCAAATGCATTAAATGGTCACAGAGTAAATGGAGGAACAGCTTCTCCTTTAAATCACTGACAAGGTTTAAGATTCAAGGAAAGGTAGGACTTGATTTTGAGGTTCCAGAATGAACTTGCAGAGCTGAAGTTAAGGGAAAATGTTGTTCCTTACTAAAAAAGAAGTTCTGACTCCAGATAATTGGAACTGAAGACTTAGAATGCCAATGTTGTAATTGAATTTTACATTTATTCCTTCGTTAAAATACAAAGGCATGAGAAAAAGCCAAACAATGAAGCAACAAAAATTGCTTGAAACTGAAAGCCAAATCAGGAYAGCATGTAAGCATAAGCAAGGATGCAAAGTTAGAATTGTGATACCTGACAGGTATTTACACTCCCTCATTTTCCCACAAAGCTCTTTCTGCAGTGCAGTTSTATTTAAGAAGTAGCATATTATCACCTTTCAGTCATGTGGATTGTTAAATCCTGCTTTATATTGTCATTTTGCAAGAAATAAACCTGCAACTTAAATATCTTCCTGTAGCTCCAAGTACCTTAAATTATTTCCATCACGTGTGTATATTGCAACTGCAAAGTAGAGSAAGACCATGAGTTAACAACTCCTGCCTGGTACTAACCTTACCGCCCATTTCACTTATGCTGTCCCACTCTTCTTTTTGTGTTTTTGTTACGTGCTACTCCTCCCCTATAAAAGGCAACTGAAGAAGGCTTCTTGCTTTACATCTGCTTTTCATAGGATTGTAGAATTGTAGAATCATACAATTATTTAGGTTGGAAGGGATCCCCAGAGGGCAGTCTCATCGAACTCACTGCTCAAAGCAAATCTCATTAGATCATGTTGCTCAGGGCCGTGTCTAGTTGAGTTTTGAAAAACTCCAAGGACAGTTCCTACAATCTCCCTGGACAACCTGTTCCTTCATTCTACCCCACTTTGTGGAAAACAAAAAATAATCCTTGCATCTAATCAGAATTTTCCACGTTCCAACTTGTGTCTGTTTCCTCCTCCCCTGTCACTGTCTGAGAGGAGTCTGGTTTCATTTTCTCTGTATCCTCACAAGTAGCTTTAGACAGCAATAAGGTCTCCCCTTAGCCTTCTCTTCCCCTGGCTGAACGAACACTATTCTCTCAGCCTGTCCTCATACATCATGTTCTCCAACCCCCTAACCATCTTGGTGGGCCCCATTGGACTCACTTTAGGATGTCAGTATCTTCCTTGTATTGGTGAGCCCAAAACTGATCACAGAACTCCACATCTACTCTGATGAGTGTTGAATACAGTGGAGGGATCACTTCCCTGGACCTGCTGGCTACACTCTTACTAATACAGCCCAGGATGCAGTTGGTCTTTTTGCTGCAAGAGTACACTGCTGACTCATGTTCAACTTATTCGTCACAACCCCCAGATYCTTTTCTGCAGAGCTGCTTGCTAGTTGGTCCCCAGCTTGTACTGTTGCATGGGATTATTCCACTTTGGATGCAAGACTGCATTTGCTTTCACTGAACTTCATGAGACTTCTATTAGGCCACTTCTCCAGCCTGCCCAGGTCTCTGTGTCCTCCAACATATTGATCATTCCCTACAGTTTGCTGCCATCCACAGATTTGCTGAGAGTGCACTCTGTCCCATCATTCAGGCTGTAACAGAGACATTAAAGAGTATTGGTCCCAGTATTGAGTCCTGATGATGCCACTAGTTACTGGCCATCAGCTGGACTTCACAATGATCACTACTTTTTGAGACTGGCTGTCCAGCCAATTTTCCACCAACCTCACCAGCCAGCCCATATCTCACCAATTTGGTGATATGGACACTATGGGAGACTGTGTCAAAGCCTTTGCTAAATAAAGTTCAAGTATACAACAGCCACTACTATCCTTTTGTCAGTCACACTAGGCATCTTACCAGAAAAAAACATGAGGTTGTTAAGCATGATTTGCCCTTCGTAAATCTGTGCTTGGTGCTGCTAGTCACCCTCTTGTCCTTCATGTATTTGGAAATTACTTCTAAGAGGACTTGCTCCATAATCTTCCCAGGGACTGAGGTGAGGCTGGTGAGGACTGAGGTGATCCAGCCTGCTAACTGGATCTGCYTTCTTGCCGATCTTGAAGGTGGGTATGACACTTGCCTTTTTCCAGTCATTAAGAACTTCTGCCAACTGTCATGACCATTAGAAGATGATAGAGAGCACCCTTGCAATGCCATCAGCCAGGTCTTTCAGCACTGCGGGACACATCATATCCAGTCCCAAGGACTTGTACATTACTAACTGGCTTAAGTAATCCTGAACTCTTTCTCTACTGTGGGTTCTGCTTCACTCCTATAGACTCTGGTAGTGGGCTCAGGGACTCGGGATGCTTGAATAAATATGGTAAATATTTCACTGGTAAATATTAGCACTGAAAGCTGGGGCAAAGAAGGCATTTTCTACATCCCTTGTCACTAGGTCCCCTGCCCCACTGAACAATGGACCCACTTCTTCTTAGTCTTACTTTAAACTACCAATGTACTTACAAAAACATTTCTTATTGTCCTTCACCTCCCTCATTTTCAACTCCAGCTGAGCTTTGGCTTTCCTAGCTTCATTCCTACACATGCAGGCAATACCTTTCTATTCCTTTTAAGCAGACTGACCCTGATTCCACCTTCTGTGTATTTCCTTTTTGTGTCTAAGGYCAGTCAGATGCTTCCTGTTCATCCATGCTGGCCTCCTGCTGTACTTGCTCAACTTTCTGCACATTGGAATGGACCATTCTTCCACTCTAAGGAGGCTGTCCTCAAAGCCTCCTCTGAAGCCTCCTCTGAGGAGGCTGTCTCGGCTTTCCTGGGGTCTTTGAACTCCAGTCAAGTTTCCCAACATATCTTGCCAAGCAGGTCCATGAAGAGGTGAACATCTGCTCTTCTCCAGTCCAGGGTTGTAATTCAGCTGTATGTGTTGCTCATTTCTCTCAGGATCTTAAACTTCACAGTCACTGCAGTCAAGACTGTCCTCAACCTTAACATCTTCAACCAGTTATTCCTCATTTGGGAGTAACTGGCGCAACAAAGCATTTGTCTTAATCATTTCACTGATCACCTACATCAAGAAATTGTCTTCTCCACATTCCAGAAATCTCCTAGATCTCTTGCGCCCTGCTGTATTGCTCTTCCAGAAGATATTGGGTGGTTGAAGTAACTCATGAGTACCAAAACCTGTGATTGTGAGGCTTTCTCCACCTGCTTAAAAAAGGTTTTATCTACTTTCTGTTCTTGGTCAGGAGGTCTGTAGCAGACTCTTACTGCACCATTATCTTTCCTGGTCTGTTTTCTGCTCTTTACCCACGAGATCTCCACTGGTTCTTCATCTGTCCCAATAAAAGCTCCATGCATAAGAGCCACTCCTTTGCATAGAGCACACCACCTCTTCCTTGTCTTCCCACCCTATCTTGCCTGAAGAACTTGTATTCCTACATTGTAGTACTCCAATCATAAGAGCTATCCTATCGTGCCTGCATAGTCCCAATGAAGTCAAAGCTCTGCAGCTGTACACACACTTCTTCTTGTTTGTTCCCCATGCTGTGTACAGACGTTTATTATAAGCCTCAAGTCACACTGCTTTCACAGTGGGAGTGTGAAAGCCTCCTCCGTCATGCTGTCCCTTGGACGTATTTGCTCTGCCCTTTGTGTCCTCACTTCTTTTCAAGTTATTGTAATCGTCCCCCAACAAATCTACATTAAAGCCCTCCTCATTAGGTTAGCAAGCCTGTTTGCAAAGATACTCTTGCCCACATAGAAGAGCAGCAAGGGGAAAGAGTCCAAAGGCTGGCCATCCCAAATCCTGGCTCCAGCAAGCCACAAACCTCCTGAGCTATCAGGTCAGGTCAGCAGATAGGTCTCCCACAGCAGGGAGTCTCCTATAACTGTCATTCATCTTTTCCTCTTCATATGGACACTAGGCTGGCTCAGCTGGCTCTGATGCGTCTGCTGATGGGTCTTACTTGTCCTCACCGGTACCTGTTCTGAAGTTTCAGATCTGTAGGTGAAGCAGGAACCAGAAGTCATAAGATTCCAGCTTTCTTCATCTTGACAGTCTACCTCCACTGCTTGTTTGAACATGGCCTCTGTCTGTCCCTCCTTTATTACTTTGTATGGCTCAGGCTCTCATCTCTGCCAATTTTCTGTGAAGACCCAATCTCTTCTTCATCCTCCCTGATGACACACAGCCTGCTCACCTCTTCCTTCATCTCCTTCACCAGGTGATTCAATGCCCTGGTCAAAGCAAAGTCAAAGCACATCTCCCACATGAGAGGTCCCCAGCACCAGGCATTCCCCACAGCCCCAGACCCAGGTGGTGGTATCCCTCCCATGGAGCTCTGTCAGGAAAGAGGCCTCCAAAGCATCAATGGCATTTGTAAAGTTGGCATGAAAGACTGTACCCACAGCATGCTGAAACCATCGTTGGACAGTTTTCAAGCAGCCTCACACAGCCTTGAGCGGATTTTCTGTGTCCTTCTGCACCCCTGCTGTGCCATAACAACTGCTATACCTCTGGTGTGCTCAAAAAGCTGGAACAGTAGCAATCGTTTCCTCCTCTCCGCTGCTCTGTATTCTGTTTTGTCCTTGACTCTTGGATATATACCTGGCAGCAAAAAGGAAACAAGACCATGGGTTAGAAAAAGAGGATTTCAACATAGGAGAAAAGGATTTWAAAAGGTGATAAGTGAAGTAATAATCGGTTAACATTTCACAGTCCTAAGGTCTTTAACACTGTACCCCCAAAAATATGCCATATACTGCACTGTTATGGTTAATTTCACTATTTTAGCAGTTTCTGTTTTGATGTGAGGAGATGCCTTTGAAATTATTTATGAACCTTACTAGAACTGACCAATTTAAATAGCCATGTCATTGTTATGCTCAACTTTACATCTGTCAACACAGCACTGGAAAACAGACTAAGAAAACCAAGGTTCCAGACCTTAATTACACACAAATGTATTTGCATTGATTTATTGAATGCATTGTTCATGAGCTCTCATTGCAAGGATTACACTGTTTGTGATCTTTTTACCTTTTTCCTGACACTTGCAAATCAAACATTTATTTGAAAGTCAAGAAAGCATGTTTACATTACTGTTGCAAACTGACAAAGCACACCTGTTATCCTCTCAATGGATAAATTAAACCACTGATAGACCTTGGAAATAAGGCATGAAAGGGAAATGACCGTTATCTGAAGTACCCTGGAACATGAAATGTAGGATTGAAAACCTAAAAGTAAACAGCATGAAATACAGTGTATAAACATCTGTCAAATTTTTGCAGCTTTGTGTTCGGATTAGTTATTCTATTTTTTAAGTAGGTACTTCAAAGGTAGTGGAAAACTTTTTGTGCGTGTGTCTTGGTTTTTACCTCCTGAGAATGACAGTTCTTTCATCTGCACTATGGGGAGAAGCAGTCCTGTAGAGCACTAGTAGTAAAATCATGAACAATAACAAAAGAAGTGAAACTAAGAAGGTAGAGGAAAGAGCAAATGACTAGGTCCAACACAATTATACCCATCTCTTCTTAACAGATGCTTGTCAATTCCCTTCTTAAAAATTCCCAATGACAGACATTCCACACCTTTCTCAGACAATTTACTGRTGTCTAAGTACACTTAAGTTTAGAGTTTTCTTTATGTCTAATAGAAATCCTATTTCCTCCTGCAATTAAAGGTCCCTACCACTTTCTACATTTTCTTTACAGTGAAACTGGGAAGAAGTATTTCCTTCTTCTCCGTGGCAACAAAGAACATTAAAAAACTCTCACTGTGCAGAACTGGAAAAGAAAATGGAAAGGAGTTCATGAAAATCAGAATTTCAGTGTTGGGTCCCTTTGTTACCTTTCAAACTGTAACTCAAAGAAGTTTATTCCATGGTACTTTTTTACTCAAAAGTCATTTTTGAAAATTCTCAGTTGGGAAAGCTTTTCTTGGTATGTTAATTTTGTTTGCTTTATAGTAACTTTAGTAAAAGTATCTTTAAAAATAGGCTGCTGGTTATTATTCATGATTTTGTACTGACTCTGCTGAGTCTGGCTGGGATGGAGTTAATTTTATTCATAGCAGCCCATATGGTGCTGTGTTTTGGATTTGTGACTAAAACARTGTTGATAACACAGCAGTGTTTCACCCATTGCTGAGCAGTGCTTACACAGCATCAAGGCTTTCTCTTTTTCCCACTCTGTGCCCATAGTGAGTGGGCTGGGGGTGTTCAAAAAATTGGAAGGGGACACAGCTGGGACAGCTGACCCAAACTTACCAAAGGGATACTCCATACCCCATGATATCGTACTCAGCAATAATAGCTGGGGGACTTTGGAGTTATGGTGCTTGTCTTCCCAAGTAATCATTACATGTGATGAAGCCCTTCTTTCCTGGAGATGGCTGAACGTCTGCCTGCCGATGGGAAGTAATGAATGAATTTCTTATTTTTCTTTGCTTGTGTGTGAGCTTTGCTTCACCTACTAAACTGTTTTTATCTCGATCCACAAGTTTTCTTGCTTTTGCTCTTCCAATTCTCTTCCCCATCCCACTGAGCAGAGAGTGAGCCAACAACTGAGTTGATGCTCAGCTGCTGGCCAGGGTCAACCCACCACACTGACAGTACATGTCAGAAGATACATTGCCAATCACAAGAATTTCTGTCTAGGTTTTTACCCCACAGGAACTTTAAAATCAGGGTCTTAGTAACTTTTAATGGCACTTTATTATTTGCTTTTTTCCATTATACTTTTCCCCCCACTTCAAGTGATATTACTGGGCAAATCAGGAGTAAAAGAAGCCACATAATACGCTTCATCTGGTGTGCTAGGTACCATCATAGTAGCTAGCGAAACTAAGCAAGCAATATGCACCTGAATGAACCCATACAATCACTAATAAATAAAGACGTGTCTCTGACATTGTGGGGGCACTTCCCCCAAAACAACACCATTGACTCCTCAGCATAGCCATCCTGGCAGAGCCTAGGAGTCCATCTCCCTGCTGGAGGTAGACTCTCCAAGGTCATTCACCAGGGCTCCCAGTGCCAAAACTTCACTGAGGATATGCCTCTGCCTTGGGAAGGAGGCATATGGCCATTTGGTGAGGAATCAGCATACAGCCCAGCATTTCAACTGCCCAGTTAAGTTTTCACACCACTTTCCTCATGTGCTTTCCTTTATATTCACCTACACTGAGTATCAGCTGACATTGTATTGCCTCTCAATTTCCCTCCTGCAATTTTACAAGCAACCCTCACATTTCATGTCCTGAATAACCTGATATCATTAGCAGACTTTCTTACCTCACTGCTTGCTTTTTTCATGGGTATTTGGGATTATACTCAACAGCACAGTTCCCTGCAGAACTCGACTGCCGACTGCCCTCCACTCCAGGGGCTGAATATTTCATTTAATTTCCTGTTTTCTACCCTATAAATAATTGTTATACATGCTTATACTTTTTTCTCTTAGTCCCTTCTACAAATTTATTTCCTTTAAAAGTCCTTTATGAAGTATTACCAGGGGATTGGGCCCAGCCAGCACAGGTTCATGAAAGGCAGGTCCTGCTTGACCAACCTGATCTCCTTCTATGACCAGGTAACCCACCTAGTGGATGAGGGGAAGGCTGTGGATGTGGTCTACCTGGACTTTAGTAAAGCCTTTGACACTGTCTCCCACAGCATCCTCCTAGAGAAGCTGGAGGCTCATGGCTTAGACGRGTATACTCTTCGCTGGGTAAAAAAATGGCTGGATGGCCGGGCCCAGAGAACTGTGGTGAACGGAGTTCAATCCAGTTGGCGGCCAGTCACAAGCGATGTTGCCCAGGGCTCAGTTTTGGGGCCGGTCTTGTTTAATATCTTTATCAGTGATCTGGAGGAGGGGATTGAGTGCTCCCTCAGTAAGTTTGCAGACGACATCAAGTTGGGCGGTAGTGTTGATCTGCTGGAGGGTAGGAAGGCTCTGCAGAGGGATCTGGACAGGCTGGATCGACGGGCCAAGGCCAATTGTATGAGGTTCAACAAGGCCAAGTGCCGGGTCCTGCACTTGGGTCACAACAACCCTATGCAATGCTACAGGCTTGGGGAAGAGTGGCTGGAAAGCTGCCCAGAAGAAAAGGACCTGGGGTGCTGGTTGACAACCRGCTGAACATGAGCCGGCAGTGTGCCCAGGTGGCCAAGAAGGCCAACGGCATCCTGGCCTGTATCAGAAATAGTGTGGCCAGCAGGAGTAGGGAGGTGATCGTGCCCCTGTCCTCAGCACTGGTAAGGCCGCACCTCGAATACTGTGTTCAGTTTTGGGCCCCTCACTACAAGAAGGACCTTGAGGTGCTGGAGCGTGTCCAGAGAAGGGCAACGAAGCTGGTGAAGGGTCTGGAGAACAAGTCTTATGAGGAGCGGCTGAGGGAGCTGGGGTTGTTTAGCCTGGAGAAGAGGAGGCTGAGGGGAGACCTTATCGCTCTCTACAACTACCTGAAAGAAGGCTGTAGAAAGGTGGGTGTTGGTCTCTTCTCCCAAGTAACTAGCGACAGGACAAGAGGAAATGGCCTCAAGTTGTGCCAGGGGAGGTTTAGATTGGACATTAGGAAAAATCTCTTCACCAAAGGGGTTGTCGAGCATTGGAATAGGCTACCCAGGGAAGTGGTGGAGTCACCATCACTGGAGGCATTCAAAAAAACTGTAGATGTGGCGCTTCAGGACATGGTTTAGTGGGCATGGTGGTGTTGGGTCGACAKTTGGACTTGACGATCTTAGAGGTCTTTTCCAACCTTAATGATTCTATGATTCTATGATTTTGTCAAGGCTTTCTGAAAAGCCTTTGAATTAAGACTCAAGAACTGTCTGGACTATAGGCACCTAATATGAATGTCCTACAATTAGTAGTTACATTATGAAATGATGAAGTAGACCAAGATTTAAGAGTAGTAACAAGTCATTTTAAAATATCCATAATTAGGAACATATACTTGGCAGCCTCCTGCTATACAAACTTGTCCCTCAAGTACAAAGTTTTACAGTTTTACTTAATATCTAAACCTGAAGATTCATTACAGATATTAGTTTTAGGCATGTTGCAATTTTTCCTCCCTCCCCTCACTTCTCTACATTGTAAAGACCATAAACTACTTGTCTCTCTCCTTCACTTGGGAGATTGATACCTTATCAGCTTTCAGAAATTGACTTTTTGAGAAATAGAAGTCACCCCCCCAAAATCTTTTCCATTTCACAGGTACCAGCTGCCTTATCTTTCAGAAATAGTCTGATACATGTCAAATTGAATTCCAATTGGTTCTTCCAAATTTGCTTTTAGTTTTGAAGTTTGTTTCTTCTGTTCACTGACCTGAAGAAGGATTTGTTTGCCTGCAACCTTGTCTGATTTTCTCTAGCTATGGCAGTGGATGCAATAAAAGAAGTGTTACTGCTGCTTGTAAACTTTGTGTTGCCTGTATCCTTATATTGTCACTGCAGTAGCAACACTACCATTATAAAGAGGTTATCGGTTTAAATTCACTCAGCCAGAAGAAAACAGGGCCACCTTGTTTCTCCTTCTTTAACTSAGAGATTACATACAGGATTACACAATACAAAATTTTCGTCTTTTAACTTCACTAATTCTGGAAAATGCTGTGTGAAGAAATTCACCATTTTATCTTTCATTTCCTTTCTTTCTATACAGATTTTTAGTCATGCAGTTAGGTTTATGCTGCTGTTTTGCATAATAAACAATTCATGTGATAATAAACGTACACGAATAAAATGTATGGCTTGTTTTGTACGCACCTTCAGTAAAAAGCTTATTTTCTAACATATTTTAACAGTAAATATCAATATGCTACCATATTTTCTCTTTGATATGCCAGCAGAATAAAAATTTAATAAGATTAAATATTGGATAAAGACTGATGCTCTTTACAAACTTAAAATTCTCAATGAAACCAGTATGAGGTTTGGATAGCCAAGAACTATAACAATGACTAGAATTCAGTGTTGCCAAAGGCATGTTCTAGTTTCTCTTAGTGTTTGGTGATACTAATAACACTGTCACCACTCTGATTTGCCTTGAGTTATGACCATGACTCCCAATATACTAATTTTTTACTTCATTTTTAAAAAATGGCAGAATCATAGAAATGGTTTTCTAGCCATACCTTACACTATACTTCCCACATCTTCCACATGACTAAAAGTGAATGGAATTCTCTTTTATCCCTGTACACAACTGTAAGTTATGAGATGGACTCTGAATTCAATGTGATAAGTTCTTGTGGGGTTTTAAAATGTTTGATTTTCACATTTATTTTGCATTTATTTGGGTTTCACATTTATTTTGCAGTAAGCCATTTTCTTTAGGAATGTCTATTTGCTCTATACAAGTTACTAAATAGGACTTAGAACCTCATTTGTATTTTAAAACATTCTTAAAAGAGGGATAAATAAWTTAATTTTTGTCACAAAAAAATACCAGCTACATACAATTCAATACTTTATCTAGTTTCCCATTAATGTGGTGTTCATCAGAAATCAGCAGGAGGACTCCATCTCTGGAAGCTGCAKCAAATGTATTGAATCTAATTACTACATATAGCACAGTGCATGTCAGCTTCTAGACAGCGTACTCAGCTAACTCTTGGGGTAAAAGAGGCATAGCATAAAAAAAGGAATAGCTCAAATCTTCAATGCTTAATTCTTGATATATGCAAGTGTTTTTTCTTGGGAAGAAGTGGGCGCAAACAACATATGCTTTTATACACACATTTGTTACATTTTTAATTCTAGGACAAAGTGCAATATGGATCAGGCAGTGATTTGTTTCCAGAGTGTTGAAGACACACAGCTGAAGCAGAATTTCAAAAAGCTCAGCAAAACTTTCAGACAATTAAATACAGTCATTTTTTCTAGTACTCAGCACCCACTAAGACCGTCATGTCCAATTTTTCAAAATAACCTAACACCTGATGTACTAGTCTATTCGGCAACCTGATCATTCATTTRGATACGTAAATAAGAACTCAACCTTTTAAAAAGTCTTCCCCTTCATATACGCAAGTTCTTTGTCTTGGGGTTCAGAACTAAAGACAGGCCTGACTTTGAATTTTACTATAGTCAAACAATCTAAATTTCTTCTGAATCAAGGGAATTCAGCTCCAGCACTTGAGAGTTAATATCAGATTTTCATTCCATTTGCAGAGACAGGACTAATCTTTTCCAGTTTCCCTGTCCTGTGAGCCATCAAGAGACACTAATTTTATCTGACATTGGATTCCTATTCATTTCTGACACTCTAGGATAGTGTGAAGGCATTAGTGACAATGAAGAATTACTTGTCTGCATAGCATGTTGTGTATTGCAGCATTCACTACATGCAAGAAACTTTGAGCAGTGACAATGATGGCTTGATATGTACAAGACTTAAAAATTATTGATGTCACACACAGAATACTGGGTTTTAAGTGTGGCTCATCTTGTTACCCAATTTGTCACATCCTTGCACAGAATTAAGAACAGCGTATTTGTCAAATTACCTCATACTTCATTGATATTTCCAAAATGATTTCACAAACATAAAACTATCCAAGCAATGCTGATAATTTTTAAATGCCTGTCTTGTTAATGTCTGCACTAAATTCACAGCAACAGATTTTACATTTTGTCTTCCATACTTAAACAGTGCACATACAACCATATAATCATAACTATTACCCCATTTAAAAATAGACTACAAAAATATATGATCAGAAAGTCATAAATAGAATTTAACATTTTCACTCTTCTTTGTGATTACTATGTGTTTTCCTTACATTTCTACTTGTTTGAGGGTTTGTATAAGGTGAGAAGCCTTGAAATATTAATATAGTTATAATTAAAAACTTTTAATAATCTAACAGGATGTAAGATAAAAGCCTCTTGAAGGTCTTTATAGCCTGAGGGACTATGTTGATTCCTTTCTGCACTCATTTCTTAGAGTATTAAAAATGCATTATTAGGAGTGCTCTGATAACTGCTTACATGTCTGTTTATTCAACTCTACAGCTGTTTATGTTAGAATTATGGACTTGGTTTTCTATTTGGATAGTTAGTTAGCTTGCTTGCTTGCTGAGTCTTGAAGCTATTTTAGTTCAAATTATATTAGAGAATCACATACAAAAAAAAGCTTTGTTCACAGCCTAMCCAACAAAATAGAGAGGGCTTCAGAGGCATCTATAGCTCCAGGGCCCAGTAAATTAGGTTTTGACTAGAAAAATAAAAGGAATAAAAATTGTCATATGTAAGAGGGTGCATTGCATGTGCTGTCTTCCACTCAGAGAAAGGAAACCGTATTCTCTTATAAATTGAAAGTGTGTTTATTTTACATACTTTTTCAAAAAATCACATATTCTTAGATAACAGGATCTACTCTAAGATAAGAAAGTCTGTTTTATATTCTTTCTGTGGCCCAGATTACATTTTCCTATGATGAAAAAGAAAGAAGGAAGTAAGACTAGAAATCTCTACGAAATTTACATTATCCTGGCGAYTATCCATTTTTGTACCAACCATGAAAGATGTGGAGGAGAGTGGCTCCAGAGGATCTAAATTTTGCCACACCCTTATTGGTATACAGCAGTACAGTCAGAAAATAGGATGTATTTGCAGAGGTTGTTTCAGAATAGAATGGTTTTCTTCTCTTCTTTTTCTGCTTCTGCCCTTCTTCAAAAGGCTGAAAATCAATTTGCAGCGTATGCTTCTATTGAAGCAACCACTGAAAGATAGCTTTGGAAGGTCTAAGCTATGAAAATCCTGGTATCATCAAAATGTTGCTTTTTGACCCTTATTCTTTTAATGATCATATTATGAAACTGATATCCTTTTAAATATTATTCACAAAGTAGAACACATTTTGTTTGTTTCCTGTAGATGTCTTGTTATCTATGCCATTTTCCTTCATATTTATGTTTAGCTAGCTGATGCATAGAAATAAGTAGAAGGTAATAAAATTAGCTTTATATACAATTTTGGTAGTTTGTTTTACATGGAACATTGCTATTCTGTTTTAATACAAGYTGTATACAGTGGATTATTGTTATTTCTTGGTGAAGTAAGGAGGGAGCGTCAGCAAAACCACAACCATGGGCTTCCGGAGGGCGGACTTTGGCCTGTTTAGGACGCTGGSTGAGAGTCTCTTGGGAGGCGGTCCTGAAGGKCAAAGGGGCCCGGGAAGGCTGGACGTTCTTCAAGGAGGAAGTCTTAAAGGCGCAGGAGCGGGCTGTCCCCATGTGCCGTAAGAAGAGCTGGCGGGGAAGACGACAGAACTGGCTGAACAGGGAGCTTTTGCTGGGACTCAGGGAAAAAAGGAGAGTCTACTGCTGTTGGAATAAGGGGCAGGCAGCTCAGGAAGAGTACAGGGATCTCATTAGGTCATGCAGAGAGAAAATTAGAATGGCAAAAGCCCAGCTAGAACTCAATCTGGCCACAGTCGTAAGAGACAACAAAAAATGTTTTTACAAATATATTAACAACGAAAGGAGAGCCAAGGAGAATCTCCATCCTTTATTGGATGCCAGGGGGAACATTGCTACCAAGGATGAGGAAAAGGCTGAGGTACTTAATGCCTTCTTTGCCTCAGTCTTTAGTAGTCAGACCGGTGATCCTCAGGGTATTCAGCCCCCTCAGCTGGAAGACAGGGACAGAGAGAAGAATACACCCCCCATAATCCAAGTGGAAGAGGTTAAGGACCTGCTACGCCACCTGGACACTCACAAGTCTATGGGGCCGGATGGGATCCACCCGAGAGTACTGAGGGAGCTGGCGGAGGAGCTTGCCAAGCCACTCGCCATCATTTATCACCGGTCCTGGTTAACAGGGCAGATCCCGGATGACTGGAGGCTTCCCAATGTGACACCCATCTACAAGAAGGGCCAGAAGGAGGATCCAGGGAACTACAGGCCTGTCAGCCTGACCCCGGTGCCGGGGAAGACCATGGAGCGGTTCATCTTGAGGGCACTCATAAAGCAGGTGCAGGACAACCAGGGGATTGGGCCCAGCCAGCACAGGTTCATGAAAGGCAGGTCCTGYTTGACCAACCTGATCTCCTTCTATGACCAGGTAACCCACCTAGTGGATGAGGGGAAGGCTGTGGATGTGGTCTACCTGGACTTTAGTAAAGCCTTTGACACTGTCTCCCACAGCATCCTCCTAGAGAAGCTGGAGGCTCATGGCTTAGACGGGTATACTCTTCGCTGGGTAAAAAAATGGCTGGATGGCCGGGCCCAGAGAACTGTGGTGAACGGAGTTCAATCCAGTTGGYGGCCAGTCACAAGCGATGTTGCCCAGGGCTCAGTTTTGGGGCCGGTCTTGTTTAATATCTTTATCAGTGATCTGGAGGAGGGGATTGAGTGCTCCCTCAGTAAGTTTGCAGACGACATCAAGTTGGGCGGTAGTGTTGATCTGCTGGAGGGTAGGAAGGCTCTGCAGAGGGATCTGGACAGGCTGGATCGACGGGCCAAGGCCAATTGTATGAGGTTCAACAAGGCCAAGTGCCGGGTCCTGCACTTGGGTCACAACAACCCTATGCAATGCTACAGGCTTGGGGAAGAGTGGCTGGAAAGCTGCCCAGAAGAAAAGGACCTGGGGTGCTGGTTGACAACCGGCTGAACATGAGCCGGCAGTGTGCCCAGGTGGCCAAGAAGGCCAACRGCATCCTGGCCTGTATCAGAAATAGTGTGGCCAGCAGGAGTAGGGAGGTGATCGTGCCCCTGTCCTCAGCACTGGTAAGGCCGCACCTCGAATACTGTGTTCAGTTTTGGGCCCCTCACTACAAGAAGGACCTTGAGGTGCTGGAGCGTGTCCAGAGAAGGGCAACGAAGCTGGTGAAGGGTCTGGAGAACAAGTCTTATGAGGAGCGGCTGAGGGAGCTGGGGTTGTTTAGCCTGGAGAAGAGGAGGCTGAGGGGAGACCTTATCGCTCTCTACAACTACCTGAAAGAAGGCTGTAGAAAGGTGGGTGTTGGTCTCTTCTCCCAAGTAACTAGCGACAGGACAAGAGGAAATGGCCTCAAGTTGTGCCAGGGGAGGTTTAGATTGGACATTAGGAAAAATCTCTTCACCAAAGGGGTTGTCAAGCAGGAACAGGCTACCCAGGGAAGTGGTGGAGTCACCATCATTGGAGGCATTCAAAAAACCTGTAGATGTGGCACTTCAGGACATGGTTTAGTGGGCATGGTGGTGGTGGGTTGACAGTTGGACTTGATGATCTTAGAGGTCTTTTCCAACCTTAATGATTCTATGATTCTATGATTCGATGATTGTTAACTAAGTTGATTAACCCTTAATCAACTTAAGGGTCGGCTGAACATGAGCCGGCAATGTGCCCAGGTGGCCAAGAAGGCCAACAGCATCCTGGCCTGTATCAGAAATAGTGTGGCCAGTAGGCAGAGGGAGGTGGTCGTGCCCCTGTACTCGGCACTGATGAGGCCGCACCTCRAATACTGTGTTCAGTTTTGGGCCCCTCACTACAAGAAGGACCTTGAGGTGCTGGAGCGTGTCCAGAGAAGGGCGACAAGGCTGGTGAAGGGTCTGAAGAACAGGTCTTATGAGGAGCGGCTGAGGGAGCTGGGGTTGTTTAGTGAGCCTAACCGGGAATGAGTGGCAAAAGCACCCCATCGTGACTGGCCCAGAGGCTCCGTGCATCCTTGGCATAGACTACCTCAGGAGAGGGTATTTCAAGGACCCAAAAGGGTACCGGTGGGCTTTTGGTATAGCTGCCTTGGAGACGGAGGAAATTAAACAGCTGGGATTCCTTTCTAGGGAAGGGGACATTGACAAGGCGATTGGACATGGGGCACAGGTCCTCAGCCTCTGGAGGCGACTCCTGTCAGGTGTGAAGGAAAGGTATCCCTTCAAAGAAGGTGTTATATATCGCCCAGGCAAATGGACCACTATGGAGAAAGGTATCCAGTACCTGARAGAACTAGGCGTGCTGGAGGTGGTTTATAGTGACTTGGACGACCCACAAGCACCCAAAGATCCAGATGAAGTTCAGTGCACGCGACCCATGTGGCGGAAGGTGATACGGAGTGCACCAGCGTCATATGCTAATTCATTGGCAACACTGTCCTGGAGAGATGAAGCAGCACCAATACTGGGTGACGTGGTTGACAGACTCCGGGATTACAAAGAAATTGTCTCTTCCTCCCTTGTCTCAGCTGTGGAGAAACTGTCCCGGAAGGTCCAGCAACTTGAAGAGGATGTGTCCTACTCTCCACCTGTACGGACCMGTATCTCAGCCATTAGGAGTCAGCGTTTTTCTGCTCAAGAAAGAGGATATAGAAGGTACACACCACGGGGTACCCTGTGGTTTTACCTGCGTGGCCATGGAGAGGACATGAGGAACTGGGATGGAAAACCTACCTCGACCCTGGAGGCACGGGTACGTGAGTTGCAAGGAAAAACAATCACACAAGGGGGTTCTCCCAGGAAAATTGCTGCTCCAGTTTCCAGGAAAAACCTGTCTCATGACAGTCCAGTTTCCAGTGAACAATTTCCCAGACAGAGTAGAAGGGCTGATTTTATTTCAAATCATAATGAAGAAATGCTTGACTTGCATTGGCAAGAAGTGAGTAATGGATACTATGACCAGAACTAGAGGGGCCCTGCCTCCAGCCAGGTGGAGGAAAGGGACAACCGGGTTTACTGGACTGTGTGGATTCGATGGTCTGGCACATCAGACCCACAGGAGTATAAGGCTCTAGTAGACACCGGCGCACAGTGTACTCTGATGCCATCAAGCTATAAGGGTGCAGAACCCGTTTGTATTTCTGAAGTGACAGGGGGATCCCAAGAGCTAACCGTATTGGAGGCCGAAGTGAGCCTAACTGGGAAYGAGTGGCAAAAGCAYCCCATYGTGACTGGCCCAGAGGCTCCGTGCATCCTTGGCATAGACTACCTCAGGAGAGGGTATTTCAAGGACCCAAAAGGGTACCGGTGGGCTTTTGGTATAGCTGCCTTGGAGATGGAGGAAATTAAACAGCTGTCCACCTTGYCTGGTCTCTCAGAGGACCCTTCTGTTGTGGGGTTGCTGAGGGTTGAAGAACAACGGGTGCCAATCGCTACCACAACAGTGCACCGGCGGCAATATCGCACCAACCGAGACTCCCTAATTCCCATCCATAAGCTGATTCGTCGACTGGAGAGCCAAGGAGTGATCAGCAAGACTCACTCACCCTTTAACAGTCCCATATGGCCAGTGCGAAAGTCTAATAGGGAGTGGAGGCTAACAGTGGACTATCGTGGCCTGAATGAAGTCACGCCGCCATTGAGTGCTGCCATGCCGAACATGCTAGAACTTCAGTATGAACTGGAGTCAAAAGCAGCCAAGTGGTACACCACAACTGATATCACCAATGCGTTCTTCTCAATCCCGTTGGCAGCAGAGTGCAGGCCACAGTTTGCTTTCACTTGGAGGGGCGTCCAGTACACCTGGAATCGACTGCMCCACGTTGGGCGCCAAAAAGGACTGTAGTGGTTTAACCTGGCAGGCAGCCAAACGCCACACAGCCGCTCCCTCACTCTCCCCCACCCCTGCAGCAGGACGGGGAGAGAATTGAAAAAAAAATCACAGATTGAGATAAAGACAGTTTAATAGAACAGAAAAGAAAAGGAATAATAATAATAACAATGGTAATAATATATTAATGATACAATATATGAAATGAGTGATG
>JASVER010000151.1:1436943-1518456 GCA_030449065.1 Oceanodroma leucorhoa | reverse complement strand
GTCACATGGTATGGAATACCCCGTTGGCCAGCTGGGCTCGATGTTCAAAGGAAAGGTCCCCCCTACACATCATGCAACCAATGCTACCTGGAGTAAGTGGGTCGCACTGATCACACAGCTGGCCCGAGTAGGAAACCCCAGTCGCCCAGGAATTTTGGAAGTGATCATGAACTGGCCAGAAGGCAAAGATTTTGAAATGTCCCCAGAGAAGGAGGTGAAGCGTGCTGAAGAGGCCCCACTGTATAATAAACTACCAGAAAATGAGAAGCAGTATGCCCTATTCACTGATGGGTCCTGCCGCCTTGTGGGAAAGCATTGGAGGTGGAAGGCTGCTGTATGGAGTCCTACAAGAAAAGTTGCAGAAGCTGCTGAAGGAGAAGGTGAATCAAGTCAGTTTGCAGAGTTGAAAGCCATTCAGCTGGCTCTGGATATTGCTGAGCAAGAAAAATGGCCAGTACTTTATCTGTATACTGACTCATGGATGGTGGCAAATGCTCTGTGGGGATAGCTGCAGCAATGGAAGCAGAACAACTGGCAGCGCAGAGGTAAACCTATCTGGGCTGCTGCATTGTGGCAAGATATCGCTGCCCGGCTAGAGAAGTTGGTTGTAAAAGTACGTCAYGTAGATGCTCATGTACCCAAGAGTCGGGCCACTGAGGAACAYCAGAACAACCAGCAGGTGRACCAGGCTGCTAAGATCAAAGTGGCTCAGGTGGATTTGGACTGGCAACACAAAGGTGAATTATTTCTAGCTCGGTGGGCCCATGACACCTCAGGCCATCAAGGAAGAGACGCAACATATAGATGGGCTYGTGATCGAGGGGTGGACTTGACCATGGACACTATTGCACAGGTTATTCATGAATGTGAAACATGCGCTGCCATCAAGCAAGCCAAGCGAGTAAAACCTCTTTGGTATGGAGGACGATGGTTGAAATATAAATATGGGGAGGCCTGGCAGATTGATTGTATCACACTCCCATARACCCACCATGGCAAGCGCTATGTGCTCACCATGGTGGAAGCAACCACTGGGTGGCTGGAAACATATCCTGTGCCCCATGTCACTGCCCGGAACACGACCCTGGGCCTTGAAAAGCAAGTCCTATGGCGACATGGCACCCCAGAGAGAATTGAGTCAGACAACGGGACTCATTTCCGAAACAACCTCATAGACATCTGGGCCAAAGACCGTGGCATTGAGTGGGTATATCACATCCATTATCATGCACCAGCCTCCGGGAAAATCGMATGATACAATGGACTGCTAAAAACCACACTGAGAGCACTGGGTGGTGGGASATTCAAGCATTGGGACATGCATTTAGCAAAAGCCACCTGGTTAGTCAATACCAGGAGATCTTTCAATCGAGCTGGCTCTGCCCAATCAGAACTTTTACGTACTGTAGATGGGGATAAAGTCCCTGTAGTAAAAGGACTGTAGTGGTTTAACCTGGCAGGCAGCCAAACGCCACACAGCCGCTCCCTCACTCTCCCCCGCCCCCGCAGCRGGACGGGGAGAGAATTGAAAAAAAAATTCACGGATTGAGATAAAGACAGTTTAATAGAACAGAAAAGAAAAGGAATAATAATAATAACAATGGTAATAATGTATTAATGATACAATATATGAAATGAGTGATGTACAACGCAATTGCTCACCACCCGCCAAGACAATAGCCAAAGCGATCGCCCCTTCCGGGACCCCTTCCCCCCTCAYTCATATACTGGGCATGACGTCACATGGTATGGAATACCCCGTTGGCCAGCTGGGCTGGCTGTCCCGGCTCTGCTCCCCCCCCAGCCTCTTGTGCGCTTGGTAGAGCATGGGACGATGAGAAGTCCTTGAAAAGTAGATTACCTAGCAACAACTAAAAACATCAGTGTGTTATCAACATTCTTCTTACACTAAATCCAAAACATAGCACTAGGAAGAAATTTAACTCTATCCTAGCCAGAACCAGGACACCTGGAGAAGAGGAGGCTGAGGGGAGACCTTATCGCTCGCTACAACTACCTGAAAGGAGGCTGTAGAGAGGAGGGTGTTGGTCTCTTCTCCCAAGTAACAAGTGATAGGATGAGAGGAAATGGCCTCAAGTTGTGCCAGGGGAGGTTTAGATTGGATATTAGGAAAAATTTCTTCACTGAAAGGGTAGTCAGGCATTGGAACAGGCTGCCCAGAGAAGTGGCAGAGTCACCATCATTGGAGGCATTCAAAAAACGTGTGGATGWGGYGCTTTGGGACATGGTTTAGTGGGCATGGGTACTGGGTTGATGGTTGGACTCGATGATCTTAGAGGTCTTTTCCAACCTTAATGATTCTATGATTCTATGATTCTATGATTCTAATATTATAGTGAGACAGGATGTGATTTTAGTCATGTCTATATAGGGCTGTTTGCAAACTCTTCTATGTTGTTTTAGAGAAATCGCGTTCTATGTGGCATTTTCTATTTGTTCAGTGTTAACTTGCAAGCAGACTGTACACATGCTACCCTTTAGTCCCAGTTAATAATATTTCAATTTCTACTTTCTTTCCTTCACACTTCCCAGAGATGAGGATYCATTTTTAGTTTTATTTCAGAGCTCATTACAAAGATATTTTGTTTTGATCACTTTGAAGTTCTTTAAAAGATCAGATCCCTGCATCTGATTTATAGATTTGCAGAAAAAAAAAAGTGGGAGGAATTACGTCTTACTGGAAACACTGCAAAAATTAATAGTATATTGAAAATATATCAGGTGCTATTTTTGATTCATCTGTGTTATACTATGCATCTTTAAACCAGTATAATCTACTTATTTAAGATTTTATATACCTGTTGAATTCATTAACGTAGTAARCTAAAAGCTCATTCTTTAATGCTTCATATGGACCAGGAGGGAATTGTTACTAATTTAAGAACCTCTGTCGGAAGCTATCAATCAGAATTATAGATAGCTTTTCATTAGACCAATGAGGTGTTGGATTTTTCTACAATKATATGGGCCAATATTTTTTTTCTTAAAAAGTGTAATGCCTTTTTTTGCTTCAATCTTTGTACAAGGATATTCACAACCCAATATTTTAAACAATCAGTAGTGACAAGGGAATAGAAACAGTGACAGAATAGGGAAAGAATAGATTAATAAGCAATTAGATAAACSAATCAGATTTCAGGTCAGATTTCAGGGTTTACTCTAAAATGTTTAAGAGTCAGTCAAAGAAATGTTTTTACTGTTTAACTTCAGGAGTTACAGGAAGATAGCCCTGATCTCAGAGGCAGGGGGGCTGTAACATAGCACATATATTTCAAACAGAGGAAATTAAAATGGAAATCTGAGACTATTTAGCTTCAAACTTTGAAAGATACTAGCACTAAATAAGTAATCGGGGTGTGCATATATAAAAGATGAGAGTATAACAAATGTCAGGCATGAATTTGCTGAGACTCAATGTCCTTCTCTGCCAGAATAACTGGCTTACTGAATGGAAGGAATGGCAAATATGATATAACTTCATTTCAGTAATATTTGGATGGGACCACATTGTATGAAATTCTTATAAGCAAACTAGGAAAATATATTTTAGAAGAATCTGTTATGAAGTATATGAACTACTAGTAACAAAAATTGCAAAGTAATTATCAAACATTTATTGTCAATGGCTGGGCCATAAGTATACCTACAGGCTCCAAGTATCATAACCAGMCTCACCTGGGGACTCCACCCAGGCACACTCTCACCCAGTGGCTTGAGAGTTGCATATGTCTGACCCTCTGCCTTGGTCCCTACCTGATCTCCAGAGTGTGAATGATGTGCTGTGCCACCTGCCTTAGTGTTCTGGCCTGACTTTGGACCTGTCGTGTCACTACAGACATGTCTGCTGGTGGCTGGGCTTTGGCTGAAACCAGTTACTATCATCAGACCTGCTCTGCTCACCATGATCAGGTACTTTGGGACTGTACCCCTTTTTCGTAAGGTATCTGCCTCTGCCTGCCCTGCTGTCACCTTCGTCTTTCCTTGTAGACCAACCTCACGCTGGCTACCCCCTGATGGTCAGTGCAGGGATCATCTCAAGTGGAATCTGTCCTCAGTCCATTTCCACTCTCCACAGCACTGAAAACATGCCAAAGCTAGATGTAGTAGAAGTTATGAATACTTGGGAGATCCAAATTAGACAGGAGAATGAAATACAAAAAGAATAATTTGGTCAGGGTCCGATCTACTAGGTAGGGTCAAGAAAGGCAAGTGCATCACTGGATCCAATGAATGGTGCTCCTCCCTTCCAAATAAAAGAATTAGCAAACTTATAAACCTCAGAGGAAAAACACAAAAAAGCTGAAGCCACTGCAGAGCATCAGCTTGAAGAGTTTTAGAACACTATTTGTGCCTTTTAATTGAGTCCTCTCTAACTAAAAATTAAAATTAATATAGCTTTAATATACTGCTTAATGAAGTTATTGCATTTTATGAAGGAAAATAGCTTTTTACCTTTCTAGACCTGGACAACCTATAACTCCTCTTCTGAGATGAGCAGAAAGAATATATAGAGACTTCTTAAAATAACTGCTTCTGTGCAGAAGTTTTATTTTGAGCATACATGTGGATAATGCTTCTGCTCAGCCCTGAACAGACACTTTCAAAGCAAGTGTAGACTAACAAGAAACAGAAAATGTCTTTCAGTTGTTAGCCAGGATGTAGGATGAAAGCATCACAGATATTTTTTCGGCAATGTACCATTTTCTGATCATTCTCCTAGATACATCTAGAGTCAGGCACTTTACAGTGGTGCATGGTAGGAGAACACAAGACCACAGAGACAGCCAGAAACTAGAGAGGGTCCACTCTGGTATAAGAAAACAAAATTTCAAGGACTGGAACATGTTGCCCAGAGAGGCTATGCAGTCTCCATTGTTGAATGTTTTCAAGACCCAACTGGAGAAGCCATGGGTAGCCTGGTGTGATATCACAGCTGACCCTGCTTTGAGCAGGGGGTTGGACTAGAAACCTTCTGAGCTCCTTTCCAACCTGAGTTATCCTATTATCACATGATCAGCACCTTTTCATCATTAGCTAGGAGGGTTTTCTTCATGCCTCTCTCTGGTCTGTTTTTAATGTACTTGATAATATAACCAAGTACAGATTACAGCCTGACATTTTTAGTGAAGTTAAAATTCCCAACTTTTTACAGATTGTGAGCAAAAATGCTATGCACACACATACTATTTTGGACCTAAAACAGACTGACTGAGTGAGACAGCACTCATCTTACTTTGTATTCTAAATTACACCTTTCTGTGGCCAATTTAGTGTCTGTTGACACCTGAATTGTATGTGTTGGTCTTCTGCTTTCTGGCTTTCAAGGCATGGCATAGCTGAGTTACAGCTGTGAGAGAATTCCTTTTGTTAAAAAAAGGGAAGTCAATATAGTCTTCTCTGTTTGGACTTTCTCATTCATACTCATTTACTATCCTCTCATCCTTTCTTTTTGTTCAATGCTGCTAAGAAACAACTCTCTACATCAAAGGAGAAAATAGACCATCTCTTTATATGGCTTCTTACTTTCCCAAAGCTTTTTTTGACCTAAATGGAATTTTGGCCAAAATTATATATATTGGAAATGTTTTATATCTGGGAGAAATAGGTTTGGTGGGAGAGGGAAATCATTCACGTTTCTTTCTTCACACTAAGAAAGATCTTGCTGATATGATGCCATAGATAACTGTCAGAGTTAAATTAAATAATACCTTAAAAATGAATTGATGCTCTATARACTGTTATGACTGAGATTCCACAGTTGCACAGGTCTGTAGAGACACCCTCACGGCATCAAGAACCAAGAGCATATAGTAATACAAACTATATACAGTGACTGTAGTGAGTTCATTTCTTATTTGTTTCTCTAACACTAGATGAAGGACACTTCTGTGATCCTTTGCTTCCTGGTCGCTTCTCCAAAAYGTCAGTGATTTGAAAAAAAAGGATTTAGAAAGAACAAGTTGCATCATTTTCACACTTTTTCTATTTGTGGTGAAAGTTGATCAAACCTGCCAAAAAATAAAACTTGATGTGGAGTTGTCTGGGTTATGTCCTAATCATAACCATTCAGAGTTGGCCAATTCTATAACTGAAACTGTCTCATCTGATCAGAGAGAACAGATGTTTTAGCAAGATGTAATTGTCCAGTTTTTCTTTTCACTGTGATGTCTTATGCTTACATTTTGTTATCGATCTATTACAAGTAAATATAGGTAGCCAAAAAAACTAAAAGTAAATGAGATTTCAAATGCATCCCTGCTTACTCTTCATGATTCATACAGACTTAGCCTCATTTTTAGAAAAATACAAATATTCACTGACTGAATCTTTTTTGTCAAATCTTTTTAGTTTTATAGAATTTTTAGTAGAAGATTGACTGTTACCAAATAATGTTTTATTTCTTTTCTTGCATAAATCTTATTTCTCAAAAGAACTAAGTAATGTATCTATATCTATATAGTCCTTCCCTACATATGGCTGTAGATTTTCCTAATCCATCACAGATTTAAAGTTTTTGAAAAGCATATCTCAAAAGATGGAATAAAGCTAAATAGTTCTCTGGAATCTAAACATTTGTACTGCATGTAATAACTTGTGCTGGGAGCCGTAAGGTAACCCTTGATACAGTCGCAACATGAAGGAAAGCTTCACCATCCAGTTTCTGACCCTTGTGAAAATTTGTCACTCCTTGCTACAATTACCAATTTGTACTACCAGTTTCCAGTATGCCTATGTAGAAATAATCTCTTAACCGCGTTCTGGTGTCATTATTCTCAGAGCATCATGCTTAAGGTGTGACTATCTATAAGAAACTTAGTCATGGCTGGGAGATAACTATTATGATTCAGACAGCACAGACACTTCCGAATATTATGTTTGGTGACTTTTACATGTTTTCATTATTAAATATTTGGAAGACAGTGATTGAACAAGATGGGTAGGTTTGACATGTTTCTAAAGCTACATCAGATGTAATAAGCTAGACTTTCAGATTCATAAGTAAGATTTCTTTAGCTTGTTCTTCAGATWTTTTCTTTATAAAATTAACCATTGTGACTGTATGGATTTGCAGATATTTCAACCAACCTGACCTTTTGGGTAGAGAAGAAGTTTGTACACTGGAATGCTTCATAACATATTTTGCAAAAAAACTTGTGATTGGAGGCTTGGATATATTCTAGGAACTCACAGAAGCCAAGCATCTAATTTTTCTCTTCCTAAAGAGAACTGATAGGTCTACAGTGCAAATTAAAGTGATGTCAACCAAGTAACGCTACAAGTAATTCTGTACAATGGTTTCATATTTTCCATTACAGAATTTCAAAGATAAATAAAATATTCATCTGTCATTCTTAAATGAGTTATTTAAAAATGTTTAAAGTTAAATAGAAAAAGAAGCATTGGAAGTCTATTATGAAACAGAAAAAACCCTCAGCAACAAACTCRGGAAACAGATACTGCACAGTTGGTCCCATGCCTAAGTAAATATTTGCAAGATAAACATAAATGGTGAAAACAATTGCAGATTACTTATATGAGAAAACTGGGAGCTGAATAATTTTTCACACAAAATATGTTTAATTGAAAACTCTTCAGAGTAATTAAAATGTATAATTAAAGAGAGATGTGGCAAGATAGTCTTTAAAATGCCCAGACAAACATCTACCAGAAGGACCATTAATATACCATGATCCTGTTCCTTATGGTTAACATTTATTGTCTATATATTGCAAAAATATTAAGAAACTGCATTGCTTTTAAGTATTGAAAAGTTCCTGGTCCTAACAATCCACTTACAGGAATCATATTTCTCTTGTGGTACAAAATGGTCTGATATGTATAAATATTTGGAAAAGTTTTTCATTATTTCAACAAACATTACTGAAACCAAAAAGTTATATTTAATTWTTTATATAAATTTAATAATTAATAATGAATTGTTGCTTTTTGCATTTAAATTATACAATCTGCAGCAAAGCAACTGCTTTATAAAACTGAACTGATAAGTGCATGCAACAAAGCATCACTGAAATCAAATGCAAAAAGAACATATTTCTTAGAAAGCTATATTGCTTTCTCGTGCTCTTTTTGTGATGTTACCATTTACTGTCATCCACTACATACCTGACACACTGGTACAAATCTAACTGTTCTATAAGCATAATTACAATGTAATTATTACTTCCAATAAAAATTGTCTTTAAGAAGAGCCCAGAGAAATTTAGAAAAATTTAATATATATTATTTTATAGTTTAGCTGGTGTCCATATCGTATATGCACTTCAAAAGCACTGCAAATAACTAATTGCTGAATTTCTTTTGAAAACACAAATATATTGTCAAATAATGCTTGCAATGTTTAAAGTTTCCTTACAAGAATTAATATTTCTAAAATGATGTTTACCTTTATAAATATACCCTTACTGAGGACTACGCAGTCTAACATCGTTCAACAGAAAGTCAAACATCATAACTTTTAAAAAAGAGGAAAACCTAAAAGAAACAGTAAAAAGATCATGTAGTAAATTTAAAAGAAAATAAATTGTAAAAGTTAAAAATCCTCACACAATTTTACTTCCGCACTTTAGGCACATACTATAATTTTCCACAGCATTATTATACCTTTGTGTAGTCACCTACACAGATACAAAATTGATGGAAAACTCATCATTCTGGTGAGGTTGTACTTTTTGCTGCTGTGTTGACCAAGTTATTTTTATCTTCCTCTGTATCATCATGTGTCATCTGTTTCCCAGCCTCATCAGAGCATATTCACCTAAAAAAAGTTATCTGTCATTCTACTGACATGGGGATTGCTGATACACTTGATTGTTCCTGCCCTTCTCTTTTTGTGATCTTTTACACTAAAGATCTTAATTTCTAAAGCACTGAAATTCTTTGTAATGCAGGGTGTGTCAGTATGGCCCCTTCTAGATGAGATATTTATTAAATGGCTGTCTGTAATCACAGCTGGGTGGATTTGATGGGTCAGGAGGTCTTCCTGAGCGCTATAGTCCTAAAACTAAATGTGATTACATAAGGTGGGAAGTAGTAAAAGATATTTAATTACTAAATCACACAGGCTATTATTCGTGAAGGCAGAGATGCATCATGAGTAAGACAGTGGAGCACATTGCTTTTATCTTCTCCTTTCAGTAAGCAAGGACATCTGCACCATTCCTCTGTAGGCTGTTTATCCCATCAGTGGGGATTGTTCTCATGAGCATAGTACAAATGAGATTCTTACTTGTTCTTTTAAACAAGACTAGGGTCTAAAATGTATTGCCATACTTGTTGTTAAAACAGGTATTTTCATCCTTTTAAAGCAATTTTTCTGAAACTAGTCTAGTGTTCTATGTGTATTAAAAGGTACCATCTTCTGCTGATTATTTTTGTCATTCAGACTATCCCCACTTTGATGGGGCTGCAGGCTGATGACTGCTTAGGTCTTGGCCTGGGGTTAAACTAGCTGAAAGAGCATGGAAAACTACTGGACAAGAGAAACTCCCAGATGTAATAAAATGGATGTATGGGGATCCAACAAAATTTACGGAAGTGCCATGAGGCTGGATTTCACTGGTGGTTCAGAAATAGAGACGCAAGAAACAGCCAAACTTCACAGGAGGTGAGTATGGGGGACCTTTGGGGAGGAGAATCTTGCAAGGCCTAGGAAACCTAGGAAATCATGTCAGCAATACCGTATGTGGCTGAGATCACCTGGTTAATAGTATCAGAAATACCAAATTAGGGTACAGATGTACCAGAACAGGGACTAACGGGGTGAAAAGTGATTAGGGACAGATTGTTTATTTGGTAGGGGACAGTGGTAAAAAGGAAGAACCTAGGAGAGGAAAAAGGGAATAAAAATCAGCAGCTGAGGACACAGTTGGGGCTATCTAGGTGGACCAGTCAGGCTGTCTTGGTGCTTGATTATCACAGATGAGGCAAGAGAGTGAAAAACAGAACTGTTGTTCTGACCCTACAAAATGTGGTGAACCTGCCTTTACCCTTAGGCAGACCAAGGGGATCCAGAAGCCTTTGCTTGCTAGCAGGGGAACGCCCAGGCAAGCCTCCTAGTGTCACCTTGCCAGCACTCCTTCTCAGTCTCATGGCACCAGCACCTTCCCCACAGCTTCCCAGCACACTTCCAGTCTGACTATAGGAAATATGTAATTAAAAGCCTGTAACAAGATATGGGCAAGAGGTGCTATCCTATGGCCTTGTCGCTGTTTCAGATGGAGGCATTATTGTAGATAAAATTATATTAACACTGAATCAGCCCCTAGAGAGCCCATAACAGGAGGACAGGAAGATTACGTGAAATTATACATGAAAACCAGTCTTCTGTTCTGGTACTTTGCAGTCCAAGCACCATGAAAAGTTTTCAGACTTCACAAAGAAGTTTTTAAAGCCTTCAGCAGCTTCACTGAGTTTCAGACTGTTTGGTCTAGGATTATACACTGGAGAAGTATCACTGTAGGATAGCTCTGCTTTTACATCTTTCCCAGGCCTCCTCTACTGGCCACTGCCCAAAAAAGGCTACTGTGTCAGTTTGCCTTTTGGTCTGGTTCTGTACAGCTAGTGGTAGATGCAAGGGAAACCCTGTCAGCACATTTGCATTGACGTCTTACTTTCAGGAAGGCTCCTTGGAAGCACTGGTCAATTTTACAGTAGTCTACACATTGAGTAGATCCATGGATTTGAAGATGAACTTTAATATTTCGTATTCCATGCAGTCTCCTCCTCTTCTGCCTAATGGAAGTATTAAGAAGAAACATCATGAAGCGTTTCTCCCTTGATAGTCTGCTAAAGGTTTTTCCAAATGTCAGGATGGTCTGGGTGACTAGAGAAGATACAAGATAGCACACCAAAAAAAGGCATTTTAGAGGAGAAAAATACATTAAAATACCTTAACCAGAAATTTGAAGATTATGTTAAAACAAACAAGAGCTAGTCTTATGGAAATGTGTTGAAAATAAAAGCTTACAAATTCTAAAATTTATAAAAGGTTCAGTCCACTGAACTACAGTTTAGGCAAACACTTAAAAAAATTGTTGTCTCACCTGTCCACTAATGAAAGCAAACATCAAGGTAAATTAGATTTTTGTGTGTGTTTTTCCACTGTAATGGCCAAATGTAGCTTGGCTTCTTTTAATCTGACTACTCTGAAACCATTGTAAGTAACATAGTTAGACGTAAGCAGAACTAATGTAGCTGGTGTCTAGCCTGAGGTCAGTGGAGTACGGCTGTCCTTCTCCAGAGCCAGATGTCAAAACAGCAAAACATTTTGTGAACAGGTGAAGGTAAAACGCAATTATCTGTTCTCAGGGTAGCAACGTCAGGGACAGGGATATGACATGATTTCTGAAGTGCAGAATATTTTTGCTTAAACATAATTCCCTGCCTTTCAATGGTGACACTAAGTGCCTTTTCCACAGAGTCCTTTATGGTTGTCTGCATATGAAATTAATACATTCAGTTTTCAGCAGTTACATTCAGTCTCATGATGATCTGGATAACACATTATCAATTAATTAAGTTCAGAAATAAGGTATGATTCTCTGAGCAATTATTTAATTTCTGCCCAAGCAAACTGACTTCAGCTAACATTGTGAATGTTTTCCTATAGTTAGCTGTGCTTCAAACAAAGACTATTCACATATGCCCTGCATGGTTTTTTCCTCTCCTATCCCACACATACTAAAACAGAGTTTAAATAATATTGGATTTATCTTCACAGAATACACCTGGTAGAATGTGCACAAGTACACAGCATATATAGTGCACGTAATATACAGACAATTCTGTCACATATTGGTTCATGCATGCCTTTGCTGCATATATTGGAGAAAACTATTATAGAGATTCAGCTAACACACAAAAACATTTATTTGCATCTATTCTTTTACATTTACTTTTTCACCCCTACACATTTATTTAAGATTTATCATGAGAAGCTTAGAAAATAGTGGAAGTTCCTATGCATCCGGTATATTTTAACAGGGTTTCTTTGGAACAGCATGAAATAATAAAGCAGAACACAATGAAACCAATTGGGCTACCTCCACCATATGCAAAAGCTGAAACATTTACGAATGCTGTTCTAACTACGTGACCAAGGGACGTGCATATATTTTCAGTATTGCTGCCTGAATCAGAATGCAATCATTCACAGTAGTAATCAATCTGCTTCAACACTTCCTCATGTTTCTAGGCTCTCATAACAAGAACCTTTTTTATAATGCAATAAAATTCAAGCCTTATAGGAAAGTAAAATGCAAATTCCATATTTTTCTTTTGTAAAGACTTTCTTTACTTGGAATGCAGGTGCAAAATACTCACATATCAGTCCTTAGAGCTAGATAAAAACTTCAATTATGCTTATCATTTTTTGGTTGGTTTTGTCTGGCTGCTTCTGAGGAATGGATTGCCTTTTTTCTTTTTTTCCTTAGCTTATTTTTAAGAAACATATTTATGTCATCTTTTCAAAGGAAAAACTTATGTCAGACGCTTTTCCAGGACTGATGTGCCAACTCTTCTTTTTCTGCTGGAAAACTAAATACATATACGTGTAAATCTGTTTGTTTTTTCAAGTGCTCTTCAGCTGTCTCAATGAACAAACTGTAAAATTCAGTTTTATCTTCCTCTTCCATGTCTATTCCTATATATGTTATCTCATTGGGGGCTACCTCTCTTATGGGGTACACCTGTCTCAAAGGGGAAAAGGATCTTTGCACAGGAGTTAGCAAGGCTCATTGAAAGAGCTTTAAACTAGATTTGAAGGGGGAAAGGGATAAAACCAGGCTCGCTAGAGGTAAGCCTGGGAGTGACACGCCAATATTTGAGGGACGGTGTGCTAGCGAGGTCCTGCGCTCTGCTGTCTCAGTGGAAGTAGGGGATGGAGATCCATGTGGCAGCAAAGATGCAAGTTTTATTGATGTGTTAGAAACCATGGAAGCACCTGAAAATGGTCACATAGGAATTAGGGCTTCTCCCCTCAAAAAGGTGGTGGGATCAATAGCCCAACTGAAGTGCATCTACACCAATGCACGCAGCATGGGCAACAAACAGGAGGAAATCGAAGCCATGGTGCAGCGGGAAAACTATGATATAGYTGTAATCACAAAAACATGGTGGGATGACTCACACAACTGGAGTGTTGCAATGGATGGCTATAAACTCTTCAGAAGAGATAGGCAAGGAAGGAGAGGTGGTGGGGTAGCCTTGTATGTTAGGGAGTGTTTTGATGAAAGGGTTGAGTGTTTATGGGCAAGAATCAGGGGGAAGGCCAACAAGGCAGATGTCATCGTGGGAGTCTATTATACACCACCCAACCAGGATGAAGAGGCAGATGAAATATTCTACAAGCAGCTGGGATAAGTCTCATAATTGATAGCTCTTGTTCTGGTGGGGGAATTCAACTTACGAGATGTCTGCTGGAAATACAATACAGTGGAGAGGAAACAGCCTAGGAGGTTCCTGGAGTGTGTGGAGGATAACTTCCTGACACAGYTGGTGAGTGAAACAACTAGGGAAGGCACCCCACTGGACCTGTTGTTTGTGAACAGAGAAGGACTTCTGGATGTTGTGATGGTTGAAGGCCTTCTTGGGCATAGAGATCATGAAATAATAAAGTTTTTGATTCTCAGAGAAGTAAGGAGGGGGGGTTAGCAGAACTGCTGCCTTGGACTTCCAGAGGGCAGACTTTTGCCTGTTTAGGAGCCTGGTTGACAGAGTTCCTTGGGAGGCAGTCCTGAAGGGCAAAGGAGTCCAGGAAGGTTAGACATTCTTCAAGAAGGAAATCTTAAAGGCACAGGAGCAGGCCGTCCCCATATGCTGAAAGATGAGCTGGCAGGGAAGAAGACCAGCCTGGCTGAACAGAGAGCTTTGGCTGGAACTCAGGAAAAAAGAGTTTATGACCTTTGGAAGAAGGGGCAGGCAACTCAGGAGGACTACAGGGATTTTGTGAGGTTATGCAGGGAGAAAATTAGAAGGACCAAAGCCCAACTAGAACTTAATTTGGCTACTGCCATAAAAGACAATAAAAAAATGTTTCTATAAATACATTAACAACAAAAGGAGGGCTAAGGACAATCTCCATCCTTTATTGGATGTGGGGGGAAACATAGTGACGAAGGATGAGGAAAAGGCTGAGGTACTTAATGCCGCCTTTGCTCCAGTCTTTAATAGTAAGACCAGTCATTCTCAGGGTACCCAGCCCCCTGATCTGGAAGACAGGGACGGGGAGCAGAATGAAGCCCCCATAATCCAAGGGGAAATGGTCAGCGACCTGCTACACCACTTAGACATACACAAATCTATGGGGCTGGATGGCATCCACTCAAGGGTACTGAGGGAGCTGGCAGAAGTGCTCACCAAGCCACTTTCAATCCTTTATCAGCAGTCCTGGCTAACTGGGGAGGTACCAGTTCACTGGAGGTTAGCAAATGTGACGCCCATCCTCAAGAAGGGCTGGAAGGAGGACAGGCCTGTCAGCCTGACCTCGGTGCTGAGTAAGATTATGGAGCAGATCATCTTGAGTGCCATCACATGGCATGTACAGGACAACGAGGTGATCAGGCCCAGTCAGCATGTGTTTATGAAAGGCAGGTCCTGCTTGACCAACCTGATCTCCTTCTATGACCAGGTGACCCACCTAGTGGATGAGGGGAAGGCTGTGGGTACCATCTACCTGGACTTCAGTAAAGACTTTGACACTGTTTCCCACAGCACTCTTCTGGAGAAACTGGCTACTCACAGTTTGGACAGGGATACTTTTCACTGGGTAAAAAAATGGCTGAATGTCTGGGTCCAAAGAGTTGTGGTGAATGGAGTTAACTCCAGTTGGTGGCCGGTCGCAAGCGGTGTTCCCCAGGGCTCAGTTTTGGGGCTGGTCTTGTTTAATATCTTTATCAATGATGTGGAGGAGGGGATTGAGTGCACCCTCGGTAAGTTTGCAGACAACACCAAGTTGGGTGGGAGTATTGATCTGCATGAGGGCAGGAAGGATCTGGGCAGGCTGGATCAATGGGCCAAGGCCAATTGWATGAGRTTCAACAAGGYYAARTGCCGGGTCCTGCACTTGGGTCACAACAACCCCATGCAATGCTACAGGCTTGGGGAAGAGYGGCTGCCTGGTGGAAGAGGACCTGGGGGTATTTGTYAACAGCCAGCTGAACATGAGCCGGCAGTGTGCCCAGGTGGCCAAGAAGGCCAATAGCATCCTGGCTTGTATCAGAAATAGTGAGGCCAGCAGGACTAAGGAAGTGATCGTGCCCCTGTACTCGGCACTGGTGAGGCCGCACCTCAAATACTTTGTTCAGTTTTGGGCCCCTCACTACAAGAAAGACATTGAGGTGTTGGAGCGTGTCCAAAGAAGGGCGATGAAGCTGGTGAAGTGTCTGGAGAACAAGTCTTATGAGGAGCGGCTGAGGGAGCTGGGGTTGTTTAGCCTGGAGAAGAGGAGGCTGAGGGGAGACCTTATCGCCCTCTACAACTACCTGAAAGGAGGTTGTAGAGAGGTGGGGGTCGGTCTCTTCTCCCAAGTAACTAGCAATAGGACGAGAGGAAATGACCTCAAGTTGCGCCAGGGGAGGTTTAGATTGGATATTAGGAAAAATTTCTTCACTGTTATCAAGCATTGGAACAGGCTGCCCAGGGAAGTGGTTGAGTTACCATCCCTGGAGGTATTTAGAAGGCGTGTAGATGTGGCGCTTAGGGACACAGTTTAGTGGCGGACTTGACAGTGTTAGGTTTATGTTTGGATTGCATTATCTTAAAGGTCTTTTCCAATCTGAATGATTCTATGATTTACCAGTCTTTCAAAAGGAAAAAAATTTGCAAGGCAAAGATGTGCCATGAACAGAATTAACAAGGTTTATAACAAAAATATTATCCTACATGGAAATGTATGATATAAATAGGCACAGTAAAAGTCTAGGGAGTCTGTTAATTTGCCTTTCACTAAAGTGAGTATAAGACAGCATTCAGCCGGTGTAACTCTTCATTGGGGATTTTTTGTGAGTAGAGATATCAAATTTTAAGATATTTTCTTTTATTCTGATCGTTTGTATTTTTGGTACTTTTCTACAATTAAATAGTCTCCAGAAGTTAATCTTTCCTAATGATTTAGATGATTTAGAGTTATCTAAAGCAACTATGTGCCCAGTTGGAGTCAAGAAATAATCCCAGCTGAACCTCTCCTTAAGATTTTGTAAGAGAACTTTAACAAGGGAATATTAGAAGATCTAGAGAGTACTTTCTTTATATCACATGGAACAATGAGTCAGAAAAAAAGGTGACTTCAGAAAAATAGAAGAAAAAGCTTGATGCCTCAACTTTTTCACACAGCATGCTGTTGCCAATTAGCATTCCCATTCTTTTCCACTATTGTCAATAGATTTTTCAAACCTATTGTCAGTAGGTTTTCAAATGTATTAGACAAGTAGAATAGAACTTTTTTCCACCATATTTATACTGAATTAATTTCTTCAAAATTTTCATAATTCATCTGTTCTAATCCCTTTAATTATTTTGTCATCTCTTCTGAATTCTCAATTTATTGATATAAAGTTTTATGATGAACTATGTCAATCTGTCAATTTCCACATTTTTCTTTCTCCTTTTTGATAAATCAAGGTAGTTCTGAGCAAATACGTCGAAGAAGCCTAATCTCCAGAATGGTGGTACTAGCTTACATCTCAGAACTCACAAGTTCTGCGCTAAGAACCCTGAAACGTCCCTTGTTTTGCCATGAGAAATAGTGCTTACATGAAGYATTCCTGAAAAAATTAAAAAAGGAAAAGACAGCCAAGGGAACAATAATTCTTTCAAAAATTAAGTGTTAATTACTTTTAACGAAACCTTCCATTTTTCAAATGAAGTCAAGAAAGTTCAGACCTTTTACTGTTTATAAATAATGTAGAAAATACAGAGAAAGGTGTAAGTTTATTATTAATTGCATCTTAATTCACAAGTTTTCAACTTGACCATCCACAGGCATTTTGAAGGAGGTGCTAGGTGCTTTTTATAGACGTTTATGTTCAAAGCAAATAAAAGTTTCTAAGGAGCATAGTACAACATTGGTAACAAAAAGCCTGTGTGAAAATAGAGGATTTGTTGTTGATAAAAGGGCATACATTCAGAAATATAATACAGAAGGTATGGAGAGAGAAGAACAACATGGGAGGAATTTCAGTTGTCACAAAATTATGGTAAGTTGTACATAAAACTGTGAATGTCATTTCTCTTGACTGTATTTATGCTGAAAGAAACCATAAATGTAGTTCTCTAACTGTTTTAACGAAGATGGGTTAAAAAGGGCATCTAACAGAAGGGCTTGCATCCTAAAATTAGATAAAGTCACCATGGCTTTGTCAAATTCCTCCAGTCTAAGCCACTTGCATGGAAAACTGAGATGGCAAGAAATAATGAAGATCACATCTTAAAAATGTGAATTTTAATATTTATAGAAGTTATGTCAATATAGTCACTTAACATTTGAGATTATTATTCTTATATAGGATCCTACTGGGATCCTATGTTGCTCTGCCCTCAAATATATCAATTACCSTCTTCCTCGCATTATTTTCTTGCTTTTCCTTTGTGGCAATTGGCTAGAGAGGAAAACTGATATTTCTTTGCATGTTATTAGCCATGGATCTTAGAACAGAAGTCCAAATGCAGGGAGGTAGATGTAAGGCAGCATCATCATTTAGAGGCCAAAGGATGTGGCAGTGTAAAAACTGAGGATATTTATCAATGGGATGAAGAATTCTTGAGGATGGATCTTGCTTAACTTCATATATCAGATCTAAGCAACTTTAGAGAGAAATGAATCATTATTTGAAGGGTCCTGCCTCTCCCCATGAGATGTAAAGGTAGTCTTAAGCACCAGGAAAGACTTGGTGCTTAAGTAAAGGTCAGCAAGATGTATCCAACCCTAAATTAGTGAGTGTAAGCCACGGATTCTATGCTTTTTACTTGGTTTCATCGCATTTTAAGTTACCAAACCAAACAGTGTTTGTATACCACATTACAATGTTCTGATCATTACAGTTGCTATGGAAACTTAGCTCAAGTTTTATCAATATAAACTCGAATTATTGAATTGTGATTAAGCACAGTAGGAGAAAGAAGAGCTCACAACACATCTTTATACTTCAAAGCAAATTACAAGGTCACGAGTCTAGGCATGCAGGAACAGGACCTCAGGGTACTCCCACTGCTCCCATCAAGGTGCAGCTGAACAGGAGTAAAGGCTACAGAGGCAGTGGCTATGTGTCTCAGTTGGTACATGCTGTCAGTAAAGTACTGCAATAACTTCTTTTGCCTACTGTGTTTCACTGCAGGATAGAAATGGAGCTTCTGAGCCTTGCATCGGCAGTGAGGGCCTGGATACAGCTGCAGAGTTATCCATTGCTCCATCCTATAGCCAGCTACAGCCTTGCCCCTCAATGTAATGTTGATTTAATGTAATTTTGTGAGATCTAATTTGCATAATTAGCTCTAATTATCAAATAACTAGGTGCATAGATTCAGTGTGGAAAAAAGAAAAGAAATGTTAAACATTTATAATATTTTCTATCTGTGGAAAGGCACAAGTTTTCAAGCCAACACTAGAAGAATTCAGTGCAGTAATTAATGATTTAGAACAGAATATAAGCAGAAAAGAGTCAGATCTCAAATGATTAAAAAGGTTTTGGGCCTGCAGCAGTAGAATACATTGTAAAGATATTCAAGGCAGCTAGGTAAAGACAAGAGATATTGTGCAGTATTTGCCATGGTAAGATAATATTAAGAAGTACAAAGCAATGCATACTGCAGGGGTTGAGATGAACTGCTTGTGCATACTACGGGGTACATGCCATTGCTCAGGCGCAGCTATTCAGGGAAAAGAACTGGCTACCAGTTATGCAGCTCAGCTGCAGGAYAGTGTTCAGTTCACATCATCTTAATTAAAAAGGGAAACAGCACATAATGACTAGGCTCAGTAAGAGTCAATGTGAATCAGTAGAAGCAGTGAAACAGCACAAAAGAAGCTTTTCTGAAATATGTCTGTTTATTTTAGTGAAGAATAAAAGTGCATCATAATATCAAACACAGCAATGAATACCAGAGAAAAGGCAGAAAATGGTAAATCCCTTTGCCATTTCTTTTAGGAGACAAAAAAGGGCAGCTAATTTGGTGCTACTGTGTGTCATTCACTGAAAGAACTCCTTGCCACAAAATATCACTGGGACAAAATTTTAAGTTGTAAGTGGAAGGGAATTTGATGCTTACATGCTTGATGAGTACTTCTGCAGTTAAATTCTAGGCAGAATTTTAAAGCAGAAAATTTGTAAACTGACTCTTCAGGGCCAAATGACTAAAGGTGATTCTATCATGTGCCAGTTTTTCCAGGCTCTTTGTTTTGGATTATTTCACACTGTCAAGTATCAAACACAGTATTACCAGATTATGGTTAGCAGTATAGTTAATTAATAATGGTGTCCAACCATTTCTCTGATTTCTTAACTCCTTTATTTCTATTGTGATCTTAGATCACAACAATCCCTATGATACTGTTAATTACATATTCAATTAATCTGCAACAAATGAGCAAAGAAGAAAATTCCATGAGTTGTAATTGTTGACCAAGTTTTACCATGGAAAAAAAATYGCTAATTTATTTAAAAATATGGAAAATATTGATATAAATGACRTAGTAGAACTATCAAGGATAGATGTGTGGGGAATAGCAAGTTTGTGAAGTGCTTTTTTTTTTCTTTTTGACAAAGATCAGAAAAACACTGGTCTAACTTTGCTCCTCAACATAGATTTAACCTGATGTTGTACTGGAATTCAATTTCTGAGAAACACAGATAATAACATGTAGCTGTCTCATAAGGATGCTGTGAGAATTAATTAGTGCATAAAAAGCTCACTGCAAAAAGCAGTATTTTTTTTAAAGGAGTTTTCAAAACACTGCTGCAAACTCACCAATAGCAAAATATCAGTCCAAAAAAAAAACCAAAACCAAATAAGTTTCCAAGGAAAGCAATAGGAATTCTGTGTTAGAATCCAGAACAAGGATAAAGGAAATGAAGCAGATTTTTTTTTTTTTTTTTTTGGGGGGGTGGTGGCAGTTTTTGTGGATTGGTGTCAGATGGGTGTCAGATGGCTTTGTATTCTCTTTCCCTCACTGAAATAATTTGATCTGGTCAGCAAGTGCTCTAAAGGCTTTACAGCTGATTTGTATGAACATGTTAACTGGCCAGTTGTCAGACAAACCTCTTGTACTCAGAGTGTGATATTTCACTCAAGGGAACACTAATTTGAACYTTCAACTTCTATGCAATAGTTTATTTTCATGAAGCTTGTAGGAACTTAATAGCTTCGAGTYCTCAGCTTCACTTTCAAATTCGGTTGAAATTGGATACCGGGTTCAGAAGTTGTTGGGGGGACTGACTGACTGACAGACAGATAAATGAACAYGGACAACATGATTGCATAAAACTTAGGAAACCAGGATAAAATAAACTCACATTATTATAACACCCGGTAGACTTTCAGAGTTGCTAAGAAAGCTTCCATAATTACAGTACTATACTCCTAAGGCTGTTTGAAGGTATAATGGTTATAACTGTTATTCTTGTCTGATTACCTGTAAAATTGCTGCATGTCACTCATTCCTAATGCCTGTTTAACAATTATTATTGTTGAATATGTGTCACCAGCTGAGTGTAACTGGAAAAACCAAAAGGCAAGACAAAACAAAAATCTCAATATTAATTTAGGGTTGTCTTCACCGAGGTCTGTAAACAACGCCTATTAAATCAGCTGGGAACATCAGGAGCCCTTATAAGTTGTATAGGTAAAGCTCAATCCAAAAGAACTGAGCTTTTACAGGAAAGCTCTCATAGGACAATCATAGAATCATAAAATCACAGAATCATTTAGGTTGGAAAAGATAATCGAGTCCAACCGCAAACCTAACACTGTCAAGTCCATCACTAAACCATGTCCCTGAGCACCACATCTACACGTCTTCTAAGTACCTCCAGGGATGGTGACTCAACCACTTCCCTGGGCATCCTGTTCCAATGCTTGGCAACCCTTTCAGTGAAGAAATTTTTCCTAATGTCCAATCTAAACCTCCCCTGGTGCAACCTGAGGCCATTTCCTCTTGTGCTGTCACTTGTTACTTGGGAAAAGAGATSGACACCCACTTCACTACAA
The DNA here is from genome assembly GCA_030449065.1 of Oceanodroma leucorhoa. NCBI lineage: Eukaryota > Metazoa > Chordata > Aves > Procellariiformes > Oceanodroma > Oceanodroma leucorhoa. The sequence continues at coordinate 1,497,216 of JASVER010000151.1, read as the reverse complement.
CCTCCTTTCAGGTAGTTGTAGAAAGCAATAAGGTCTCCCCTCAGCCTCCTTTTCTCCAGGCTCCCCTGGAGGGGAACCCCAGTTCCCTCAGCCGCTCCTCATAAGACTTGTTCTCTAGACCCTTCACCATCTTCGTTGCTTTTCAATTACAAGTCACTTGTAATTATTTTATGATGCCACCTTTTGAAAATCAAGAACATCCTTGATTCTGAAGTACACCAGGAAAAGCTGAGGCCTTTTTGGTCATTTAATAGAATACAAAAAGCCATTAAAGTAAACTATGCTCCTCAAATGAATATTTATTCATATTCTGAAGTGGCTTACTTCAATGACTTCAAATTTTAAAATTCATCTTTGCTGCATCCCAAATGTTATTTTCAGTAAACAGATTGGCACTTATCTAGGGGCAGAAGATCATTTCCCTGTAAAAATAACCCATTCCAATGAAATTATCAAGGTTATAATGTATGCAGCATTCAACAAAAGCAAGTTTCCTTTCTGGAAATTTCCAAAAGCTTGGTCTGGTTAAATTATTTACTATGTGAAAAGAAAGGCCTGTGACAACTTACCCAAATATGGATTTGCCTAGTGTTTGTTTTTGTCAGGGAAAAGAAGCCCCTGCTGGAAGTTTGAAGCTAAGCTGAGGTGGTGCAGATTCCATTGCTGGCATTAACGTTACAATTTGGGTACAATTTGGGCCAACATCACTGCAGCTTAACCCTGAAATAGATGTTTTTGAATAAATACTGAGCAATGATATTTGAGTTTTCTATCTCATATTTTTCAGTAGCATGGCCATAAGCTACAAAGGGGTCAAATCTTGTTCGTTATGCTTATGGGAAGACTTCTGTTGCCATCAACAGAAGTCATACATGCCTGAGTTTTATGACCTGTTTTGTCTTGTCTTGCAATCGTCAAGCAGACAACAGCTGACCTGTGAGGACAGTAGTGGGGAAAAAAAAGGAATATTTTAGTTAATCAAGTTCTCCATTTAGTTAAAATAACATTGGTCATTCTTACTTATTCTTTTTCTTTGTGACGTTTTTCATCTCTTTATTCCTGGTGCATGTCCTTTAATTCAAAAGAAAACTATCTGCTGATGAAAAGCCTGGTATAACGGAATTGCAACTGTGTGCTAGAATAACGTAGGATCCAAATGTTCTGCTCTTATCGCCTTGTGGTGCTTTAGTCTCTCTCACAACAAGCAGCAAACTGGAATACTGAACAAAGTTTTTTTACATCACTGGAGAAGGCTTATTGTACCATCATGATCCTCTCTGGGCAAAATCTAAAAACGATACAATATAGCTCAGCTGACCTTATGTCTGAAGCCAGTGCTTAATATTCATCATTACATTGCCTTTCCTGATTACAGAGGCATAACATGTATTSCTGGATCAGGTCAGCCAGAGTTTTTGAATGAGTTTGCTACTAAGTGCAAATAAGAGACAAGATGCCAAACTTTAGGTAGAAGCATTTTTCATGACAGGGATGGGGTGGGGGGATGATATTGGTTTTTTATATATATATTTCATCTCTTGCTTGTATGCATCCATTTGCTCCAATGGCATCCCAGTGTTTTGTTTCTCTTCAAAGACCTTGGAGGTGAGATTTTCTTTTTGATGAAGGGCTATTCAGAACTTAGTGTTTTCATATCTTAAACCRTTTCATGCTGAGAATATATACCCTTTCCATCGCATGCCAGAAAAAAGACAATAAACTGCCATAGCAGAATAGACTGCAAGGTAAGTAACTGTTTTCTAGTTCTTTAAGACAACTTGTAAAAAGAAAATGGGCAGTTTTTTATAACCATAGTTGAAAGACTTGATGTATTTATCTTGAAACCTGGAGGAATTTTTATATCATCAGTAAGTTCTGACCTATTGATCTGCCTTCCATCTGGTGACACTATTTATACTCATGCAGAGCACAATCAACAGTATAGAGAAACCATATTTTTCCTGTATTACAGTGATATTTTAAGTGACAGTATAGTCAAGGGAGAAGGCTTCAATAATAAAAAAGAAAATAAATAAGAAATATAGTTTGGGGTTTAATAGCTTGGCCATATTGATTTTTACCAGGATTATTTGCCATATTTTACCATCAGAGGAGTTGTCATCTCTGCAAAAGCCATTTTTTTTTTCCAATTAACTATTTTCGGTTGGATAAGCAAATAAGCATACTGAGGGATTAATATGCTTTCCTGAACTATAGGCCAAACTTTCCTACCCCAGGGTCCCGGCAACTTTCTGCCCCATATCTTCTGGCTCTTTGGGATCCTTTAAGCTAAACATTTTTCAAAAATATGAAAAAATACCAACTCTTTCCCTAGTCTAAGCAGTGCAGACAACCATGTCACAAACCAAAGAGGTTTCCAGAGGTTGTGTTAGGAGGAGGGAAAGCAAGAGGACACTCTTGTCTGATGCTCTGGCAGAAAGCTTTTAGAGAAACATAGGGTTAGATGCTGGTCTTAGGCAACAACCGCTGCTCAATACTGCAGAGGGGCATGAAAAAACCCAATGTCTCAGCCAGTCTGACCTGGAAGAAAAGTCCTTCCTCACTCGATATCTAGCAACTGACATTCCACAGAGTCTGTCTCATGGGGTAAAGCTTACCTGAAAGCACTGCTCAGGTAAATGAGATCTTGACTACATCTTCACAGCTCTGACTGACTATRTCAATCCAGTATACACTGGAAAATAAAAAAGGGCAGATAAACTTCCTTGCTGTTGCCAAATTTGCACCCTTGTAACATACCTGGGGGCAGGAGAACAGAGCGTGATAGAAATCCAGGTAGAAAATGCTAACTGGCCTTCAATATAGGGAAACTCAAAGAAATTGGTCTGGACTACATGATTAGCAGCTTGTCAAATCTATTTTAGAAAGCAAAAAATAGCAAAACCAATAGCCTCTGGGGAGGCAAGGGGAACTCTATACATAGATCTCCGACACCGTGAGGAAGACTGAGTCCAAGGTGGAACCACTATGCCCAGGCTGCCAGAAGACTTGGACATGTTGAGAAGTTAGACTGGTGTCATCCTCCCCCAGATCTGTGGTGCTGGTTAGATCTGAACTGGAGGGCCTTGATTATTGTGAGTGAGAAGTCTATGAGTGTTGTGGAACAGAAATCTTAGAATAGAACTTTATTACTCACCTTCTATAGCTTATTGAATAAAATTAATTTTATGTGTCACTGWGTGGCATGATTTTGTTCTCATGTCCATCCGATTCAGATTCCCTCCAGGGCAGCGTAAAAGCAAGAATGGCACAGCTGACATTTTGGGCCCTTGGATTTCCTGATACCATCTGAACACTGGTGCTGTCTTCTCTGGGGTTCCCTGCATTCACAGATGGCCAATATCTGTTGCTTCAGAGGAAGAAAAGAGAAAAAATACAACATAATTCAAAAGAAGAAAAAAAAATCTTTCTTGCCTCTGTAGTGAATTTCTATTTTCATAGCCAATCCCATCAAAATCTTTTGTGCTGTTCCCCTACAAGAGTAGCTGGCCTTATGAACAAATATCAATAAATAATAATAAGCATTGCCTGCATGAAATGCCTATGGAGATGACATGAAATGCTGCAACTCTACTTTATTCTTTTAATTACAGCCCAGAGTATACACATGTGCTTTTAACCATTTGTTGAAGGAGTTTGCAGCTCTCTGCTGAGGCACTGTGGCTTCATGCAAGTCCAGAGAGGCTGTGCCTGTCAGTGCAGTGCCCCACCTCAGCCATCATGTTCTTCACTTTAAGAGCAAAGTCAGAGAAACTGCCAAGGAGTTAATCTCACATAAAGTAGCTTGGACTCCCTCTGGGCCCTGAAGCAATCAGCATCAAGTGGTGAAATCCAAAAAAAATTAAAAATAAAGAAGATAACTCAGGTGCAAAATGTATACCTTAAAAGTTAGGAAGAAAGAGAAAAGGATTGTATAAGAGATCTGATATTGTTCTAACAGCCGTCCTTTGGGAATTGTAAATTTCCTGTAAACTTCACAGAAAGAAAAGCTGAAAGATTACTCATTTGAAACCAGTGAATGAAGAAAAACACAGCTGGAAGAATAAAAAAGAAAAGTGTTCACTCTGCAACAGCAATGAATTTATTAACTCTTCAGGATGAAGGTATCAGATGCTGTCAATACTGCAGCTGTGCTTGTGCACCGCACAACAGAAGGTAAGGGAGGTGGGGCAGCCGAAAGTTTTGCAGGGGCCTAAATTAGTAAACACAATGAGTTTTGATGCAATAAAAACCCGAGGCTTAAGCCATTGGGGACATTTCATGTAAAATGGTACAAAAACTAGACACTCCTTATTATTCCAAAATTGTTTGTTTCTGGTTTTTGTTTTACTAGGCTTGTTTCAGTCCTTTTGTTATTAAAGAGGAGATGGAGTGAGATGAATAACAGCAAAATAAAAAAACAGGTTTTGCCTGACCGAAAAGAAACCTCAGATTTAAGTGCAATTTTACGTGAAAGATAGACAAAGGGAAAACACTGATTTACCATGTGTGGTAAATATTTTAAAGTAACTGAACAATGCCTTTGTTCCTACAGATATATGAATAACATCTTTGTGCATTACCTTGTTCATTAAGCCAGAAATCTTCAGTGTCATCCAAGTGAGTGTCTGAACATATTTTCAAATTAATGAAGTGACTGTAACTTCCTTTGGATTAGAGACAAGCAGTACTAACATGTAGGCCTGAATGGTATTTACTTTAAAAAGGTGTCTGGAAGAGTTTTCTGCAATATGCATGGTCGTACTACCTTCCACTGTGTAAAAAAAAAGGTGTAAGGTTCATCGGAATGCTTTGAAAATATCTGTGAAAATCAAGTAGGGCACTTGAAATACAGATTCATTGAAGAAAGTGCAAAGTAACAGCAGAAACTTTTTAACTAAAAAGGGCTTGAAATGGTTATATCTTGTATCAGTCTGTGTTTAATAAAGTCACGACCCGCCTTTTAGAAAGTTATTGGAGCATGGACACTATGAAAACGGGAAGATATGAAGCACAGGAACTGTATGAGTCATGAAGTACTAGAGTAAACTGGGAGAGTTCTGTCATTATAATGAATGTTTAGACCCTGATATACGTTAATAGACTCTTGGATTTGGAGTAAGCAAACCTGCTCATAATGGTCTAAGTTCCTTTTATTTCACCACCTATTCTTACTTCAACTCAAACTCAGACTTACCAACTCCAGCATAGTGATTATAACTCAACTAAACTTCAAATTTGCAATACCTTTGCTTATTTTCAGAACTAGAAATTATACTTTTAGTATACTTCAACCATGTAGCCTAACTGATTGGTTGGCTTCATGATGTTAAAGGTCTTTTCCAACCTAAACGATTCTATGATTCTATGATTCCATGATGCTGAGATTTATTATTTCTCTTTTAAAGACTTTTACTCCCTGGGACCTGGTAGAATCTGGGTACAAGGACCCATTATCATATTTTCAACTTCATTGGAGATCTGCTTAAATCTGTTGCGGACAGAATTCACAGTAACTGTGACTAAGTTTATGCATTCTGATGATAGATATAAATGGCATTTATCATGGCTCAAACAGAAGCTTGTTCCTGCATAAAGACAGCGTCTCTTACAATGCTGATCACCCTCTCTGAAGTAACAGTTTAGGGAAGGAGATGGGGACAAGATGACTATATATATGATGAACACATTAACCAATAGCAACGTGATCCCATTTCATTATCCTCTTCTGGATGTCTGATAATTTCCTCGTGTTCTGGTTCAGTGTGAGCTTAAGCAGAGCAATGTAGCAGACAAGATGCAGTGTGCTTCTACAGTTCTTTCTTAAATTCTGGTACTGTTTTTTACCTCTGACACTTCCATGTCATTGGATTGTGCTTGTTTGAGAAAGTCCTGGTTCTGGCTGGGACAGAGTTAACTTTCTTCCCAGTAGCTGGAGGGGGTGCTGTGTTTCAGGTTTGGTAATGAAAGGAACGTTGATGGTCCATTGATGCTTTGGTTGTTGCTGGGTGGTGCTTGCACCAGGACTTTTCAGCCTCCCCTGCTCTGCCAGGTGCAGGGGGAGGTGGGGGGAAGCATAGCCGGGGTGGTTGACCCAGCTGGCCAATGGGRTATTCTATACCATGTGACATCATGCTCAGTACAAAAACTGGGGGGCTCTGGGGGTTCGTCTCGCACCGTTTGTTCAGAACACGCTGGGGTGAGCAGTTGCATTGTGCATAGCCTGTTTTTTATATTCTGTTATTGTTGTTGTTATTGTTGTTATTACTGTTCTACTTTGTTTTATTTCCATTATTAAACTGTTTTTATTTCAACCCGCAGGTTTGCCCTCCCGATCCTCTCCCCCATCCTACCGGAGTGGGGGGGTGAGCGAGCGGCTGCGTGGTGTTTAGTTGCTGGCTGGGGTTAAACCACGACAGAGAAAAGTAATACTCAGATTATTTTTTCATGGCTAAATGTCTTCAGTTTGGGTGGGGTTTTTTGTTCTGGTTTGKTTTTTTTAAGTATTCCTGTTAAATCAATTTGTTGTTCAGGAGCTGGTGAACAATTTCATAGTTGTAGATAGAATAATATCTTTTAATCTGTTGCTGGCAAACATTAAAAGGTTTTTGACCAGTGGCGTTCAGCTAGATCTCATGTAAACTGTATAGACAAGACGATTGAAAGACAAGTTAATCTACAACAGCTTCATTAAGCTAGATTTTAATAGCAGCCTGTAGTCATCAGAATCCTCACTCAGGAAGACAGATGTGATTGTATTTATTGTCCCCCAAAAGAGCACTGCATGGTGCTAGGTTTTAAGTTTAACATAACATAACAATCGGGGAAGTGTTTGGAAAATAATCTTGTGACTYTGCCTTAGCGAAGGACAGACCCAAGAGCTTTACTGAACATGTTTTTCACATTTTAAAAACCTATAGTCAGTTCCTAGCCCAGCTCTCACTCTCTTCTCCAATGACAGACATCTACAATGGAGCAGCCATTTAAATAATCTACCATATCCCATCAGTATGGAGAATGTTCACATATGAAATCAGCAAATRTGAAGCAGGCTCTTTTCTGATGAATAACATCTTGGGCTGTTAATGAGACAAAAATCTTACTCCTAGCTGAGTGAGGTGGCAGCTCAAGAGCAGAGGGACTGGCCCCTCTGGACCCACAATGTACTAGGGTTTTCACTTGTGGGTGCTTCAGGCTGAAGGGGTCAGTCAAGGTACTACAGGCACCCAGCGTGAAAGTCAGCCTCATCTTCTTTTTCCTGTATGGATGATCTGCCTGGAGGACTACTGCTCTCAAGATGCAAGTTAGGGGAAGAGGGGAAGACGATAGAGTTTTACTAAATTAGGAGTCTCAGGATATTAGGTCAATATAAATATAGGCATTTACAAATAGCACATATTTATCATAGACTTACCCAGCAGTTTAGAACTCTTTCAACATAAAATACATATAAATATAAATATAATGCTTTATGTTATACACCTTGGAAATAAACCTGGTTTTATGCTTGGTATTTCACAGTTTTAAAGAACTTTTATTAGTATTTACTGGACCACACCTGTCCAAGCCTTAGCAAGTATCTTCCACAATTTTCCTTCTTTGGGGGGGTTTGTCTGTTGTTTTGAAAGGATTCAAGGGGATTCTAGGATATGTTTAAAACATTAACCCCAATTCAATTCTATATTGCACTGATATTGACTTGAGAGAGTTTRGTATCAATTAAACCAGTATAACTCTCACTCAAATACAGCCCAGAAAAACTACTGCAAAGATTTATGTGGTCAGGAAAGTGGGATGTCTTGCAACATACCCACTTACCACATTAAAGGAAAATTTTTTCTCATAAATTTGTCATGCTATGAACTTTCCTGTATGTCATATTTCTTTTCTGTCTTATTTTTCACATTGGTGTGTGATTCAGAGATGAAAGTGACTGGAAGATTGGAAATGTCCACACAGATAGTGCTCTAAGAGAGCTGAGTGATTTTGAAATACCAAGAGGTATGCATAGTAGTATACCGGCCAAAAACTAGCTACAAACTATCATGCACCAGTGCATACAGAAGACAAAGCTGCAGTCACAGGGCTATCTGTTTTATTATTGTATATTTTTCTTGTATTTGGACTTTGCAAAGTTGCACAGAACTGAACAAGTCAGACCCTGCGTTCTCCATACTGAATGCAAAATCCATCTGGTAAAATATTCCAGGACCAAATTAGAAAAAAATAAATCTTGGGACTATATTATTACACCTGACAAAGATGTTGACAGTGGCTTCACAATACCAAAGGAGGGTTTGAAACCTGAGAGAAAATGCAACAGGCAAGAGAGTAAAGTGCTCCCTAGTAGCCTGGGTGAATATCATATCTGTGTATGATTTTGAGATTAGATATCTAGACACTGTCAGTGACAGTTTTTTAGGTTTGGCCAGACCAATGTGCAGGAATCGGTTCAAGTGATATCGTTAGAAGTTACTGTATAATGAATAACCATAGGACACTCGGATTCCGAAATCCTGAAGCTGCTAAATCAAAAGGTCTACTGCTGATTGATTTTAAAAAGAGAAATCACATATAAATGAGAAAAGTTGTTAGAAAAAGGTTAAAGAGATTAATCATTCCCAGTGGCACAGTGACTATCTAACACCACCATATGGCTTCTCAAAGTAAAGGAATACAACCTGTCCTGGTTTTGGCTGGGATGGAGTTAATTTTCTCTGTGGTAGCTGGTATAATGCTGTGTTTTAGATTTGTGCTGAGAACAGTGTTGATAACAGAGGGATGTTTTTGTTATTGCTGAGCAGTGCTTACACAGAGTCCTTTTCTGCTTCTCACCCCACCCCACCAGCGCGTAGGCTGGGGGTGCACAAGAAGCTGGGAGGGGACACAGCCAGGACAGCTGACTCCAACTGACCAAAGAGATATTCCATACCATATGATGTCATGCTCAGTATATAAACTAAGGGAAAAGCTGACAGGGGGTCCGCTGCTCGAGAACTAGCTGGGCATCGGTCAGCAKATGGTGAGCAATTGCTTTGTACATCACTTGTTTTGTATATTCTTTTATCATTATTATTCTTTTCCCTTTCTTTTCTCTCCTATTAAATTGTCTTTATCTCAAACCACAAGTTTTACCTTACTTTTTCTGATTCTCTCCCCCATCCCACTGAGGRGGAGTAGGTGAACGGCTATGTGGTGTTTAGCTGCCTGCCGGGTTAAACCGCAACAAACCTACTAGCAAAGACTTGAGAAAATCCAACAGGCTAGGGGATATCATTAGAAAGGGAAATCCTTTAAAAACCTTAAACTGTGTTGAAATTTGGATAATAGAAGGAATAATAATCACTAAGAGGTCAGTTATATGTAAAACCACAAAATGACAGGACCAAAAAAGAGTTTGAGAAACTATCTGCAGATATTACAAAACCAAAGAATAAATCCATTTTTAAACAGATGAGGAAGAAGCCTTCTAGGGAGTCTGTAGCACGAGAAAATGAATCAAAGCATGAAAAGCGTACGCAGAGGAAAGGACGCCATAGCAGAAAAGAAAAATTACTTGTTTATATCCCTGCTTAACATGGATAAGTTCAGGGAGATTTCTGAGCTGGACCTTTTTTTTTGGCTATAAACACATTAAAGGATATGCCCAACTATCAGCAGAAGTTATTGAAGGAATAGATAAAATTAAGAGTAAAAAATTTGCAAGGTTGATTGATGTTTACCTTTGGGCTCTAGGGACACTGGAAGATGAAACAAGTAAATCACAAACCTTTCAGAAACAGTGTGGAGGCAGAGGACTGACACACGTGACACCAATTATTTCAGAAGGCTGTAGGGGAATCCAAGGACCGACCAGTTGCTCAACGTGTCCAGCAGGTTAATTAGTTGAAACTGGCTGAAAAATAGAATTAATGTGCACCTGAAAAAATATGAACTATTATGGTTCATAAATATGAACAATTAGGGAAGAGCAACATGGCTTTTGCAAAGGAATAGCACGTCTCACAAATAGACAGTTCTCTGAAGCAGTCAGCAAGCCTCCAGACCGGAGCAAGCAGGCTGATATAGTGCACCCTGACTTTGAAAAGGCATTGAACAATGTCTTCTACCAAAGTCTCTTAAAGAGATGAAGATGACTGTGGAAAAGAGGACTAAAATGGATAAATAAATTACTCATTAAGAGACAGAAAACAAGTGGCAGAAATAGTTAGTTTTCACAGGGGAGGAAGATTATCAAAAGAATCCCTCACAGATTTGTACTCGACTCTATAATTTTTAATTTAGTCATTAATGATCTTGAAAAGAAGCTGAGCAGTGAGGTTGAAAAGTCTGTCAATGTTAATAAGTTATTTGGGACAATATATATAAGTAATGGCTGTGAAAAATGCAGAAGCACTTCATAGTAGTGACTGACAAGGTGACAAAATGGTGGATGAATGTATAGGAGAAAGCAGAAGTCCACTTTATTACCTTAAGCGTGCTTTATCTAATCTTCTGATAAATGAAATCTGTAGATGTTAAACACAAAATTAAAGTCATCAACCCATTTCAGAAATAGTATGGAACCCTTAGAAAACTCTCCAAAATACCGCTTCAGTTCAAAATTAGTATCTGCAAATTGCATCTTTAAGTCTACAGATATGCTTCCCCTGATTTTCAGGTTTTGGACAGAATGGACTAGACTGAAACATCCGATTTCTGTTCTATTAAATCAAATCTAGCTATGAAAACTTCTGATGTAATGTTATAATTTAATTCTTATTTTACATTTGGATAAACCATTTGATATCTCTTTCCRGTGTAAAGATCTAGAAACAATGTCTCAATCATCAATAAGCTACTGCAACTTGTAACGATCTTTTAAAATAAATATATTGCAACAGTTTTATGAAGCCAGGCCAACAGTAAGAGTACTTAATACATATAATAAAATAATGGGTACAACCTAAAGCCAAAAATCTCCTAAAACTAAAYCTGAGAAATTTTTCTACATATTTGTCCCCCACAGGACACTTCAGTCATGAGTTCATGGAAACTGTTGTTTACACATATTTTTCTGCCTAAAAAAACTTTGGTAAATTCTTTCTGAATAGCTTTAGTTCAGATAATTTGCAGAAAGCCTTCCACACTGCTTAACTTCTGAGTAAGGACAACACAGGTGGTTGGTTGAGTGGTGCAGTTGACGTGCTTCAGGGAAGCAATGCCATCCAGAGGGGCCTTGACAGGCTTGAGAAGTGGGCCTATGCGAACCTCATGAAGTTCAACAAGTCCAAGTGCAAGGTCCTGCAACTGGGTCAGGGCAATCCCCAATATCAATGCAGTCTGGGGGTTTAATGGATTGAGAGCAGCCCTGCAGAGAAGGACTTTAGGATACTGGTGGATGAAAAATTGGACATGAGCCAGCAAYGTACACTCATAGCCCAGAAAGCCAACTGTATCCTGGGCTGCATAAAAAGAAGCGTGGCCAACAGGTTGAGGAAGGTGATTCTCCCCCTCTACTCTGCTCTTATGAGACCCCACCTGGAATACTGCGTCCAGTTCTGGGGTCCCCAGTACAACAAAGACATAGACCTGTTAGAGCTGGTCTAGAGGAGGGCCACAAAAATAATCAGAGGGCTAGAACACCTCTCCTATGAAGAAAGGCTGAGAGCTGGGGTTGTTCAGCCTGGAGAAGAGAAGGTTCAGGGAAGATCTTATTGCAGCTTTTCGGTATATAAATGGGGCTTATAAGAAAGATGAGGACAGACTTTTTTTGAAGGCAGGTAGTGATAGGACAATGGGGAACGGTTTTAAATTGAAAGAGGACATAAGGAAGAAATTATTTACAGTAAGGGTGATGAGACAATGGAAGAGGTTGCCCAGAGAAGTTGTGGATGCCTCATCACTGGAAGTGTTCAAAATCAGATTGGATGGGGCTTTGAGCAACCTCATCTAACAGAAGATGTCCCTGCCCTTGGCAGGGTATTTGGACTAGATGATCTTTAGAGGTCCCTTCCAACCCAAACCATGCCATGATTCTATGATTCCATGATCCGTAAAGTGGTGATTGTATTAGTTTGTAATACAACAACTTTTTAGTTCTTTAGGATGAAACACACAGTAGCACCGTAAATAATGAGATTTCCCAAAATGCTCAGTTTTGTATAATCTTTCTCAGATTTATCAATGACTAATTTACATTGAGCATTTCTAAAAATCTGCTTGTCATATTTTATTGCAGCTAAAAATGAAGAAAAATAAGATCACTAAATGCATATCAAACATGTGGAGGACAACTAGATAAARAAAAAGCACTAGCTAGAAAAATGTGCTTTGAAATAATAAGAATGTTAAATAGTTTTAAGGAATAAAGCTGATGAACATTATCTAACGGATGTAAATAGTATAGACAATTTCTAATCTGGAGCCTGTATATTCAACCATGTAAACAACGCATACGTTTCTTCTTCCTTTTCGTAAGTTGATGTCCTCTCAGCTAAAATAATTTTGCTTATAAGTGCTTGAAAAGTAGACCAATTTACAGAAATCATCTGCAGAATGTAATTGCCATCTAGTATTCCAGGCAGCTTTGCCCCTCTATGGGGAGAAAGAAATAGATAAGGGGGAAACATAAAAGACAAGCAATGAGAAAGAAGTGAAATTATAGACTGCTGAGAAGAAAAACTACTGCTATCAGTCTTGCCAGTTCATGAGAAACTGATCTGCAATTCATGAATGTGACAAAACACATTCTCCTTACAAAACAATAAAACACAAAGACGGCAGATAAATAGGGACAGAAGGAAAGGTGCCCTGCCCAGCTACAGAACTGTGAATAGTATTTCCACTTAGGTAGATCTTTTGTGTGTTTACAAAACAAGGGCATGAAGAATGCAGAAATAAGAAAAAAATCACATTTTTACAATTGAAAAATTGAACCCCATAAAAATTAAGAGGTAAATGAAAAATTTTGAACTGATATATAATCTTCTGATAACTGGGCAATCCTCAAAGCATTGCATTTGAGAAGCTGTGAGAAAAACTGTTTACTTTTTTCTAGCTTTCTTTCTAGCTGATAGAAGCCACAATTCTTTTATGTGTTTTCTGTTGTTGTTTTGCTTTTTTTGTAAGAGTAGAGCTCCTGCGATCCTTTGTCTTTGACTCTTTTTTTTGTGTGATTACTCCAAAGTAACCAGGTGTCTTTTTTTCCTTCTTTGTATTCCCATGTCTTTAAATGCATTGGATGGGAAATTGCTTTTTCTCCTCTCTGTTGGAAATGCAGGAGTGTTGTTTTGCTTCTGGAAGCAAAGAAAGGAGACTTCATGGATCAGACTGAGGAGAGTTTTTATGATTCTAGGCGTTTCAAAATCAAGTCAAATAATACATGCTATTGATTACTTATTCAAATGCAAGCATAGCACTCTTAACCACTACTTTCAACTTTATCAACTTTGGTCTTTAGGCCTTTCACAGATTTTGACATTCCTTCTTCCTCCATGAGATTCTTGGTTCATTTTAAAAGCCAGTTATAGGATTTCTAGCCCTGGATCAACATTTTGGAGTTTCAGGTTAACATGATGAAGTAGGAGAATCTCTGATGGAAGAGGTCTTATTCAAATGGCTACCCCCACGTGACATTGTAGAAAGCCTTATTCTAACATATTTGTCTGCACAATCAGACCTTTTCAGAGCATAACAGCATCACTGCTTCCAGAGCAAAAGGTCTGTGTGTTCTTGGGCATTAACACTTCCATTACAAGCCCTTTTCATCTTCTTTTTTTTCTCAACTAACAAATTCCTTCTCCTTCCTGTATCTGTATGCAGAACAAATAAGTGTGATATCTCAAAGGAATTACAGTAACAGATTAAAAGCAATGTGCAGGATCACAATTATGTTGTACTTGTCCAAAGTGAATAAAATAGAATTAATTTCAGATTTATAATCACAAGGAATTAGGCTAATGAAAGGCACTAATTACATCCCTTTAATGTGCTAAGCATAAAATAAGTAAGTATGGATAATGTGTTATGATTTTGACGAAGAACAGGAGTATAGGTTTTCAGGAAAAGTTCTAGGCAATGGAGAAGAGCCTATACCTTTAAAATTAACAAAGATGTCTGGGATATCAGATTTTCCTTTTGGTCTCTGGAGATGACACTTTTTGAAAACTTCATTTTATATCCCTGTACTAAGGCCAGGAAGAGATAACTGTCTAATTCTCATTTTTTGAATGTTCTTTGGAGCATCTTTTTTGATTATAACTTTGACTCCTTTCACATCACACTATATTCATTCTTTATAAACATTTAGCAAATTATTTCTTTCTTAGGAATACCTCAAAGTACTGATTTTAATTGTGTATTTCAACTTACTCTGAAAAGTAAATTTTCACTTATGTAAGTATCGTCACAAGAAAATTATGAAAAAAGAGTTAGATGTCCATGCAGGAAACAGAAATCCAGAATTAGATAAAGGTATGGAAAACCAGCCCATCTTAAAATTATAATATTGAATATTTACAAATAACAGCAAACAAAATCATTCAAAGAAATACTGAGGAAATTACGTAAATCACAACCTTAGTGAATAGCAAATGGAAGAGGAAAATTAGCTTGTTCTTTAACTGTTGTTTCTGAAACATAATCAAATCAACTTTACATCAAGGTCCACAGGAGCTTRTCAGCTTGCAATAACATTCTGTCAGCCATGCCTGTACTGTTATCTGTACTCTACCTGTACTAGATTTTAATATCTAGTATCTAAAATATCATTCCATAATATATTGTCATATACAGAAGTCAAAAAACCTCTCTACAAAGATTATCTTCTAAGCATACCTAACTCTAGTAATCAGTTAGTGACAATTTGACACAGAGCAAATGTCTCTGAAGAACTGTGTTTGTTTGTTTTACATTGTGAGCACTCTTTATTCTACCATGTTAAGGAGTTTTCCTCTTTAAGTGTTTGATTCATATAATAATACTGCCTGGTATCTTTACAAAAAATTCTTTAACAACCATTCAGGTTTGCACCAAATCTTCCAATGGCCATTATCCTTTTTTGTGCAGTGTTCTCCTGAACTAGCAGATGCAGTGATGAGCAGCAGGCTTTTCAGTCATGTCCTGTGGCCTGCTTATCTTTAGATGCTGCGTCAAAAGCGTCTTCTAAATGGCATGTGTCACCTAATGGAAGAAAAGGTCTTTTAAAAAGTACGTTTTCAAGTTGCTTTGCCAATGCTGTATTTAGCTCTATTTTACAAACAGAGGATTAAAGTCTTCCTTTTTTTTTTTTTTTTTTGGCAAAGTAAAGCTAAAGCTGGTGAAACTTGGCGGGGGTATGTGGAAGGGAAGCAACAGCAACTCTATTTATGTTTCTCTGTGAAACCACAGAGTCTCACAACCAACTTGCAACTATGTCAGGCTTTAGCCAGTCTAAAGGAATTACAACATGATAGGAAAAGATTGAAGCTGAAAGATGAGTTGCTGTATAGTACATCTCACATGAAAACTTCCTGGGGTGCAGATAATGTCTCTGAGCAGCATTAACAACCTCTGCACATTTTCTGCCCAGCATTGAGGAGAACCCATGTTTGTGTAGCTCCAGAAGGAAAAGCAGCTTTTCTAGGTGACCAGAAATGGAGACTGGCTGAATATATCTTAACTCTCAAGTAGCAAAGCACAGAAGCATGGGCTTATTCTCCACACAGCCCTACCGCATGGGGGAAGTCACGTTCCTTGGGTCTGATCAGAATGAAGCATGTGCCAGAGTGATTTGTTGAGCTGACGCTTCTGGGTTCATTGAAAGCCCACTAAGTAAATGAAGAACATTGCATTAGCGTTAATAAGCTTCAGAAACTAAAATCCTATGATCTGCAGAGCATGAGCGTGATTTCACAGTAAATCGCCTCATTGCGGTTTTTGAGCTGAACAAATGTAATGAGATTAGCAACCCCCTTTCATGGATATTTCTCATTTGCCAATATAAATGGATATGTATCGCTTACCGATTTGTTCCTGTCTGTTCCTTACCACCAACAAGTAATTCCATCAGATGTGTATTCTTCTTTTCTGATAATCCCTTGAAACTGGTTGGACTCAACTAAGCATTATGACTTGGAAAAGGTAGCAACTTTGAGCCAGTAATTCCAAGAGTAAAGTTGAAAAGACAGACATTTTTATTACTTCTGCACAACAAACACACTGATTAGATTGTGACATTCTGAATGAAGAAATTATGAAATGTCGGTAAGCAAGTGCTGACATGACAAAATTCTGTTGAATTATTCCATTAATCAACGTCTTGAAAGCCAAATTTGGCGGCATCTATAGAATAAAGAGGCAGAGAGATTCACAAAAAACACACCTCTTGAGGGAAAAGATTCCTTTTCTGAACAGGAAAAGATCTTAGTGAGAAAGCAAATCAAACTTCGGAAAATGAAAACCTCATTAAGAAATGAAAGCTGGCAGCAAAAGAAAATTGTAAGCCAGGTTGCGCATCTTCTCCATGTTCTGTCTTTAGTGGGATCAGAGGACTGGCTTGCTTTGAGTAACATGCCCTGAACAGTCAAAAAAATCACGCTCTGCATCACTTGGGACTTACCCAGTAGAGGAAGGAAGCTGAGATGACAGATCTCCACTTCCAGCCTCACACTGCACCATGTGGCAGAGGCACAAGGGACAGTGCCCTAGACGAGAGAGCCAAAAGGCTTGTTTAATTCCATAAACCCTAAAGTATTCTTAAATGAATGCTACAACAGGAAAGTGGGAAAGCAGCCTGCAGTCCTGGCACTGGGCAAGCTGAAGATCTCCCATTCCAGCTTATCTGCAGATATACCAGCTGTAGTAGGTTATTTTGCACCAGCACAGCATTGCAGAGGTATCCCACTGGAGCAGTAAATCTAGCCCAACATATTTCATTATGGAAGGAACTGCTAGGCCTGACATTTACATGACCTGTAAATGATATTGGTCTTCCTTATTTCACAGTAGACTAACCATTGGATGTCACCTCAGGGTGAAATGGGTATACTTGGGTATATATATATGGTTTTGTGAAGGAACTGTAGTACCAAACATTTTCGTAAGGAGAAATCTGCTCATAGCAACTCTGATTCTTGAAATAAGCAAAATTAACATTGAATAAATCCACATTTTGTTTGACAAAGGATCATGGGATTTGAAAAATTATCTTGGCCTATCCTAGACATAGGTAACGAGGTGCTTAAATATAGTGATCTAGCCCTTTTTATGTGCCCAGAGGTATCTGAGAAATATATATGAGACAGACAGGGATAAGCACAGAGCCTGTTTTTCTTCTGGAGTGGCAACTGGAAGCTAAACAGGATACCCTGTTCTAAAAYGGCACAGGAGCCTTCTTTAGGTACCTGAATAACTCCCCTATTGCTTATGGGAGAAAACAGGAGAAAAAAAATCAGTTCAGCAAACCCGAATGCATATACTACCAGTTATAAAACTTTTGGCTGCAAGCACTAGCACTGATCACATGCCAAGTGATTATTCTGAACCTTTAGAAAGAAAGTCATTAAGGAATTAATGTGGCACCAGTACTGAGATTATAAAACATATGCAGTGCCCTCCTTGCTTCACCGCAGAGCCATCCAGTCTGGCCCCTGAAATGTACAACCTGTGTTTTTGTTTGGTCATGGGTGGCTGTGGGTGTCGGGGTATGGGGAGAGAGGGAAGGGAGTGCGTGTTGCCCAAATGCCCTGGAGAGAAGTGGGCTGCAGGTGATTTTCATTCCATCACTCCCACGTTGCTCTCACCTGTTCATCTGYTTGTCAGTCTCAGCTCCCTCCTCCTCTGTTCCCCTCCATCCTCCTCACCATGGGGTATATATCAAGGCGATGGCGAGGATTCCGGCTTCAAGGTCCAACGAAAAATCTTTCATAGAAAGGACAGAGACTAGCTTGTCATTTCTAATTTTGTCTGAAAAGACATTCCATATTTCAACAGGTTAGCCTCTCCTGTCACATGAGACAGTTGGACACCACCTGCATAAGATAACAGATTCTTTCTAATCTACTTGCAGGTTATTTACAACTAGTCATGTGCAGTGATTAACCACACTTTTTTCCACATTTCCTCACCCTGATTTTTTTAACTTAATTTTTCACCTATTTTTATCTGTGCTGCTCATTCTTCCTTCTGCCTTTATCCTATTTCAGGATCCCTTTTCCCTCTTTGGAAAGAGGAGAACAGAAGAAAATATTGTTTAATTCTTTAAATAGGCCCTATCCTTAAGTGCTCTAGGAAAGAGTATTGTGAAATGCAAAAGCAAGAGGTGACTTACAGACACAGGAGGCAAGCAGGAGTCACAAATCTCAGTACATAGTGGCATTTGCATTTTTTTTATTTGGATATATTAGACAAGGACTAGGCAAACATATACAGAATGAAAGGCTTCAGATTGCTAGGTTGAATGCAAGGTTGGTATTCTCATTTATACAGCTATCTTATGCAAGCTGGTRGATGAGCATCCACAGTAACATACATGTGATTTATGGCAATCCCAGCTGAACGGTAGCAGAATTCATGCTAAAGATTATTTTTAAAAAGGAAAAGGAAGAGAAAATTTACTCCCTTCCCAAATGTGGAGCTTACTTTTAATTCATTCTACTTTTCAAATACKTGAGTTATCCAGGAATAACTACAGAGTAATTGACAAACTTCACGTATAAAAGCATTATACAATACGTATTATCAATGACTATGCAGCTATACACACAAAGAATGCAACATTTAAAGGAGATAAACATGGTTCTTGTTTGTTCATGTAAACTCCATTAAGCTTAAGTATATGAAAATATCTTTGACAAACTGAACTGATTTGAACACCTTGTTTTGAAAATTGAAAAACACAACTCAAAATTGAAAAAGCTGAAAAACAAAGTATACAATTCTTGTACATCTGTATCATATTCCAAGCAAGTTGAAGAATTTATTTCCTATCTCATCTCTTTTCTTCTCTGCCTGGCATAGTTTTCTTTTAATCATACAATCAATTTCACTACCTGTTTTATACTAGCATTACGTAAAATCATTTTATTAGGTCCCTCTTTTCACTGTATGCATGCTATGCGCTTTAGATTTCACGTACATTTTACTTAGAATACGACATTTTGCCATCTATTGTAATTTTCTGTGTCCTGTTGTATCTTTGTTTAGTCATACACTTATTTATTAGTTATATAAACTACTATATGGTGGTAGATCTTTATCAGTTGAATTCTCTCTGACTATCCATTAGAAGTAAGATCTTGCTTGTTAAAGAAAGCTATAATGAATTACATAAAAATTCCTTTCATATCCTTCAGTTCTGCTAAAAATATTTTTTAGGTTGCTGGATAATTAACTTTTACCCCTTCTTAGGTACAGGCTGGAGTTCTCAAGGACCCACAAGATTAATGTACCATAGAATGTGCATCCTAAAGGAGAACGACATTACCATTCAGCCTCTCACACTTCGATGAGTCAATTATAAAATTTCAGTGGGGACAACACTGCTAGCTTCTTTTACTTGAAGAGTAGCAAAATAATGAAGTGTTCCTTCCATTTTAATGCTTTCAGATATGTTTCTTGCATGCAGTAGATTCATGCTGGATGCAGACTGAAAACTGATGAATTCAGAGAGCTTGTGAGGGAAGAACAAAACATGTTGGGACTATGTTGGAGACAGTGGAACAAAGCAGGGGTCAAATGAGTCAATGAATTTATATGSGTATAAATAGAGCAGCATGAAGAGAAAGGAGTTGGAAAGCAGAAAGCAGCATAAGGGAAATTTTAGGAGTGAAGCACTGGCAAAGGAAATAAAAATGCAGGGAGAAAGAGACCTGAGTACAGTGTTAGGGCTGACAGATTAGATAGATTAATAAGCGCATACTGAGTCTAACTACTTTAATGTTATTTTCAGTAGCTAAAATTAGGTACCTCTGGCCATTGCAAAACCAGGATTTTGTAAGTATTTGAGACTGAGTTTTAATAAACATACAGGTAAACAGCCTTAACTAAGTAAAAAAATGGAAATCAAAATAAGGAAAGAAAAATGTAATTTTTAATGTTTTGTTTAAAACTTATTTTTAGCCTGCGATCACAATTTATAATGGGCAGTCTATTTCATGCTCTTGTACATCGCAGTACAACGCACGTCAATGTCCTAAATGCATGTACAATGTCCTAAATAAATAATGTTGACAAATAAAAATACTTCTTCAACAAGCCAACACAGGAAGCAGATCTGCGATCTGCATAACAGAAACCTATACCTATACCTATACCATATTTACGGAAAGACATAAATGAAAGTAGAGTCAAAGGGACATTTTAGTTAAATGGTTGATCGTAAAGAATTTAAGGCTTGAACGAAACAAGTCTTTTTTAATGAGACATGGTAAAAATGTACCAAAACTTAGTGTGTGGGTTCGGTATAGAGGACCGAGTCTTGGGATGGATAGGAATTTTTATAAGATTATAAGACAAATAAGTAACAGTGAAAATGGAGGGATTATAAGTAATTTTAATTTCTCAAACATAGACCTAGAAAAATGAATGCACCAGTAGCAGCAGATATCACATATGATATCCTTGATATGATAAAAAAAACCATACTCCTTTATCAAATAGTGAAGTCATAACAACAAAATATGATGCTAATTTTCTTTTTAGTGAGAGAAAATCTTGCAAAAAGTAATAGGAAACTTCAGCTTAATAAGTCAGGAGTTCAATTCAGTTGGAATTTTAGAAAAACAAACTTYGATAAATACAGGAAATTTTCTATCAAGGTTGTCTAGAATGATGAGTTCAAGAATTTGAACTTGAAGAGGATGCAGAATCCTGTTGTGTCCAAAGTACCAGCATCACTTGGTGCTTGAATTTCAAGAAAAACCCCCACAAGAAACGAAAACCCTGGCAGGGCTACAGGATGATTAAGCAGTTCTTACAGAGATGAAGAGTAAGAACAGAGCATGCAAACGYGGAAATAGGAATGTAGGATTTTTCTACATTTTGGCAGTTTAAAGATGTAGAAAAGACCAACAACCTATTGTGGACCTAGATCTTGCAAAGAAAATGAAAACATGACCTAATGTTTTCTTTAGCCATAAAGCAAGGAGTGGCCAAAAAGGGTAAAACCAGTTTACTGCAGACTGACAMGAGGTTAAGGATAAAAACAATGAAGTACAGCCAAATATTAAAAGATGATAATGGAATCAAGTAAGAAAAGTGAGGATAGAATAATGGAAACAACAATATATGGCATGGAAAAAATGCCTAAATTGCTCAGGATAACAAAAGGAGGGGCTGAAAGATCAACATGTGAAACGACAGGTATAAATACCTAAACACTACAGAAGAGGGGAAACTATTTTAAACACCACCACCACCTTTTTGTGGGACTATGCATTTATTTTAGAAATTGTTGCTCAAATTTTTCAGTGACTTGGTTATTTTTCTCTAGTGTTATACTTTGTACTGGAGAAGTGATCCACATCATACAATAAAAGCATTTCATAATCATATGACATCATAAAACTGTAATACTGGAAATCTATGGAGTATTAGGCATATAACTTTTCTTACAGGATACTGAGAAGCCATTTAAAATGAATATTTCTAATGATTCCCCACTGTTATCAATGAAACATTTATAAGAGCACCAGTTCTTCTGCAGTTATAAAATAAAGCTGTGCAGTTTTACAAGTGTGACTCATGAACTACAACAAGTTTGTGACCTGTCTAAAACTTTGGCACCTACCTAAGTGTCGTGAATGAGTGGTTTTGACGCAGCTTAAAAAAATCACCGGCAAAGGTATCAGCAAAAGTGGTTTTAATAGGAATTTATAAAAGCGCGACTTAACAGAATTTGATGGCAAGGTTCACTCTATTACTCATTAAATGGATTAAGTATACACAGGGATACGTCAGAATTGTGTTGGAATGATTTGTGCAGAGATTGAGGACAAAAGGGTAAAGGAGACCCTCCCGTTGAGTCACGAGGTTCAGAGAAGACCCGGCTGGATCCAGTCTTAGTCTCAGACTTGGACAACGGTTTGTGTCTAATACCAAAGGGATAAGGAGACCCTCCCGTTGAGTCACGAGGTTCAGAGTAGATCCCCTTGCTTTCTAAACTCCTTCTCAGAGAGGAGTCTTGGTGCGGCTGGATCTACTCCTAGTCTCAGACTTGGTCAATGGTTTATGCCTAAGAGATTATATGTGTTTAGCAGCAATTTAAAGTTCATTTACAGTTTTAAGATAGATCATAAGATCTTGGCAGTACTTAATCATTGACTAATTTAACAGTTACAAAGCGAGCTAATCAGGTTTACTACAATTACTAAAGCTGCTTGATTACAGATTATGCTTATTGTTGGTTATCTAAATCAATACACACAAACACACACACACATACACACACACACGAGATCTAAATCAATTCACTCACAAGGGCCCAAAGCTAGATAAATTCATGAAAGTTAAAGGCCTATAGCTAGATAAATTCATGAAGAATAAAGGCCTAAAGCTAGATAAAGGTACCGGTTAAAAATTCCACTCGAGTCTCGTGAAATACTCACGATAAATGTCTTGGCATTTCTCAAGGGGCAAAGGGTTGAGCCCCGAGGAGTATCTTGGCCGAGAAGTGTTTCAGCCCAGGTCCCGACAGTCCTCCAAATATCACAAACTCAAGAGTTTGCAAAGTCTGAGAGGCGTCGCACTTGGAGGGAGACTTTGGGTGCATCCCGCTGCGGTCCAGGAAAACTCAAAGGGTCTTGCTTGGGATTGCTGTTTATAGGTTAGCAAGATGATGTCTCCCACAGCACCCTCCTAGAGAAGCTGGCGGCTCATGGCTTAGACAGGTGTACCCTTCGCTGGTAAAAAACTGGCTGGACGTCCGAGCCCAGRGAGTTGTGGTGAACAGAGTTAAATCCAATTGGCGGCCAGTCACAAGCTGTGATCCCCAGGGCTCCTTTTTGGGGCCAGTTTTGTTTAATATCTTTATCAATGATCTGGGCGAGGGGGTTCAGTGCACCCGCAGTAAGTTTGCAGATGGCACCAAGTTGGGTGGGAGTGTTGATCTGCCTGAGGGTAGGAAGGCTCTGCAGAGGGATCTGGACAGGCTGGATTGGTGGGCCAAGGCCAATTGTATGAGGTTCAACAAGACCAAGAGCCGGGTCCTGCACTTGGGTCACAACAACCCCAGGCAACGCTACAGGCTTGGGGAAGAGTGGCTGCCTGGTGGAAAAGGACCTGGGGGTGCTGGTCGACAGCTGAACACGAGCCGGCAGTGTGCCCAGGTGGCCAAGAAGGCCAAYGGCATCCTGGCCTGTATCAGGAATAGTGTGGCCAGCAGGAGTAGGGAAGTGATCGTGCCCCTGTACTCGGCACTGRTGAGGCCGCACCTCAAATACTGTGTTCAGTTTTGGGCCTCTCATTACAAGAAGGACATTGAGGTGCTGGAGCGTGTCCAGAGAAGGGCAACGAAGCTGGTGAAGGGTCTGGAGCACAAGTCTTATGAGGAGCGGCTGAGGGAGCTGGGGTTGTTTAGCCTGCAGAAAAGAAGGCTGAGGGGAGACCTTATTGCTCTCTACAACTATCTGAAAGGAGGTTGTAGTGAGGTGGGTGTTGGTCTCTTTTCCCAAGTAACTAGCAATAGGACGAGTGGAAATGGCCTCAAGTTGAGCCAAGGGAGGTTTAGATTGGATATTAGGAAAAATCTCTTCACCAAAAGGGTTGTCAAGCACTGGAACAGGCTGCCCAGGGAAGTGGTAGAGTCACCATCACTGGAGGCGTTCAAAAAACGTCTAGATGTGGCACTTCAGGACATGGTTTAGTGGGCATGGTGGTGTTGGGTTGATGGTTGGACTTGATGTTCTTAGAGGTCTTTTCCAACCTTAATGATTCTATGATTGTATGATTGGCTTTAGTCATCAGTAATTTTCCATCCTGGCCACTATCCAGGGTGATCCGGGATAGTAATTATGGCATTGTTCCATGGTAACCATGGTATCGTTCCACTTGGCTACGATCCAGTCGGGAATGCTTCAGGGCTGTCAGAGACGACGAATTATCCCCCGCTCTCATTCCCTACCTTGATCAGGTAGCCGGTGTACCTGGTACAATCAGTGCCACTCCCCACCTTAGCCATGCAAGAGTGCCTGGTACTGTCGAGGGACGCTCAACCGCCCGACTCGTTAGACAATGGCTAAGACCTAACAGGAGTTCCTGAGTTTGTAGAGTGGCCCAGGGAAAGGGGGGAAATASACCACCACACTAAGCTCTGCCTGAGATTTTAAGCAGAATTGGAAAGAACCATCTCAGTAATCAGTCCCGCGCTCATACCACAGCAGCTGTGCAATGAAATAATTAATTTCAGAATTAATTGTTTCACAGAAAACAGTAGTCCTCAGAAACCTGTGAAGAATCTTCTAATAATCTCAAGATCTCTAATCAATATCCATAACTATAATGGCCACAGGGAAAGATTAGAAGAGACTGAGACCTGTCAAGGCTCATGTTCCTGTATTAGTGAATGATTATTTAAACAGAATTTCAAACTAATCAAAAAAGGAAAAAACACACAGCATTGTACAAAAGGCAAGAGAAGTAAAAAGAAAGGGGATGCTCCCTGTGATTTGATCTGCAAGAAAAAAAGTCTTCCTGATTTCAAGTATGGTCATCACTCTAACCCTGAGCAAGTGAGCAGGGCTCAATAGCAAGGTACCTGATAAATCGATGCTACTGACAGCACTAGTGAACGCTAGTCTCCAGTCTGCCACTGTGTTCAGTTAAGAAAAAACTTAATTGAAAGAAAAGAAACCCAAACCAAACCAAATTATGCATGGAAGGAAAAAAACCTGGCCCCATTTGGCAACAGGCAAAATTCCTGAAGCGTATTAATACAACTAGCCACACACAGCATATACAAAGAGCAATCGATCTCCTTTCAAATCTCTTTGGACATATCAATACATCAGATAGCCAGATTTTCCATTTCAAACTTCAAAAATTCTCATGTTCTGTCATCTTTTCCATAAACTTGTCATCTTCTATCTTAAAACTATTAAGATTCTTTGTTCTTCTTATGCTGTTTTGGAAGATTATTCTTGAGCATAGACCTTTGGATAATAATAATAATAATAATAATAACAATGTTTTAAATTTATTCTTATGTCAAAATTTGCATTTCTGTAGCTATTTTCTTCTTCTGAAATTTATCTTCATATTTATTATGCAGTCAACGTTCCCCTCAGTCTCTGTTCTGCTGAACAAGCCAACCACTTTTAATCTCACTTCTTTGGACAGATACTCCTCTCTTTTAATTAATCTGGTAAACCACAGTCTGTCTTCAGATTGAATTTTTGTTTCTGGAAAAAGGTTAACCTAAGCTTTATATGTTATTCCAGAAGAGGTCCTGCCCGTATCTCAAAGAAGAGTTCTGATAATTTTACATCTCTATCAGATGGCAGAGTTTTCTGTCCAAACTCTCTGCTTCTCTGCTTTGCCAAACGTAGAACAGTAGTAGCTCTTCTCACACCTGCCGCATGCAGCTCAGATGCCTTCTCCAGTCAACCATGCACACAGATTTCTCTTCTCCTCTGTTGTTCCCATTTGGACAACTGACCAGCCTACAGCAGTTGTTTCTATCTCCCTAAGTGCCTGAATTTTCTTGTTCAATATAATTCTATTCCTACTGCTCCATGGTTTAGTCCTCCACAATAACAATACTCTCCAGCTTGCTTGTTTCCCCAATTAAATGAACCCATGCCTATTCTTTACCTGGTGGCCACTACTGCATCTATTAAACAGGATCAGTCCCAACAGTGTTGTCAAAAGATGATCACCCTCCTTTCTGACAACTGTTAAACTCTCCTTTTTGCTGTTTTTTTACCCACCTCACAATTAGCCATCTCTGTCACCCACACCTCATTTTATAATTGTACAGGAGTCATGTAATAGATGTTTAACCTAAATCTATATCAGTGACATTCTCTGGATTAGATCCCTTCTCTGAGAATCGGAAATATTGGAAAAAAAAAAGAAAAAGAAAAAAAGAAAGAATAGAGGTTGGTCTGTCATGATCTACCTTTACTAAAAACATGCTGATAACTGGGATAATTGCATTTCCCTCTTTGTCCCTACTCACTCTTTCCTTCAAGATCTTTTCTAAGACAATGTCCAATATTGAGGTATACTATCAGGGAGATTGTTGGTGAATAATTTTCCCTATTTTCTGGAAAATAATCAAGCTGTTAAAAAAACTTCAGTAACACAGCAACAAGTTCTGAAATAGACAGATTTTCTTCCATGGAAAAAAACACAAACCACAACCAAGATTGTTTTTGCTATTCTTTAATCCGCTTGATAAAAAAAGTTCAAGAAAACTTGCTCCTAACCTGAACTTAGAAAAATGGTAYTTATTACAGAACAGCACTGATATAGTCTGCATGTTCAGGGATTGAAGACTTTATCAGCTCTTGGTTCCTGCATATTTTTTGATTAGCCAATTTTAAGGCTAATACTCACACAAATATTGTTGGGGGATGCAAGAAGATTCATCGAAGCTTGCTTTTGCCTGTATGGACTACAATTGCATAAAAATAGTGCACCTGAATCTAAAGTAAAAATGAGCTTCTCAGAAGATCTTTTCTCAAAAAGAAACAAAAACGTTTGCTAAAAAAGCTACTGCACTATCAGAGATATTCTAAGATGCAAGGAAGAGGAACCAAGAGCAACTAAGAAAGCTCAGATGAGAAAAATAGCCTTACTATTACTTTTTCAGCAAAGTTCACATTCAAAGAAAGAGAAAGAGAAATGAAAATAAAAGTTCATTGCTATTTTCACAACCTGTCATTAGCTGGCTGCAGATGCCTGTATCTACTAAAAGGAGTGGCAAAATGCCTGTTTATTTTAAAGGGAACAGAATTTCAAAGTCCCTTTGAAAAAAAACTACCTGGGTAGTTAAGGCATATGACAAGCCTGGGCAAAAAAAGGGGAAAAAAACAAAACAAAACAAAACAAAACTAACAAAACTTTGCTCTCCTTGGTTGCACCTACCAAATGTCACAGTAGGATATAATGGAATGCAGACACAGATACCCAAATTACTTGGAGTACTGGAATTAACACAGGAAAATCAGAGCAGCGCTTTCCCTGAGATAATTTACCCTCTGCTGTCCAGTACTGACATTCAGAGCCTGAGAGATTTAGATGCAATCACCCTCTTGAAGTGTGCTTTTCCCTTTCTTTTCTAAAGTCCCACCATATTCATGAAACTACATATGATGTCTTAGTCGTTGCAGGGAATCTTGATTCTCAGCTACTATTTGTCTTGGAAAATCTCCCTCTATGAAACATCAGCTAAACCAGATGCCTGCCGGCTTAGACTGAGAGATTAGAAATGAAGTAATAGCTTGAAAATCACAGCATCCTCATGAAAGCTGGCAATGCAGATGATAGCAACCGGAAACTTGAAACAGGGTAAGAACTCAGCTAACCATGTGATTTCCAAGCAGATAGTCTGTGATATGATGCATACAGCAGGTACAAGCCTGAAAAATGCATACATGTTTGCAGAAAGCATATAGTAGCAGTGCTGAAAAGAACTCAAAGCTTTCTAAGCAGTCATCCAGTTTGAGGTAGGTTAAGTATTTTTTATGGCTACAAATGGTGATTAGGGAGGCACACAACACTAGTTAGTAATTTCTCCTTCCTGTATGTCTTCAGATCAATGAGAGGCTACACCTAGCTGTTGTTTTGTTTAACTCCATAACATACCTTAATAAAAATACATTTTGGACAGAGGAAATAAAAAGTTACAAAAAGAAAGATTGTGGATCAATTTTCCCGTGCTTATTGAAGTGTCCATGTTGTGTGGTATCATGGATCAGCTGCAGATAAACCAGCGTACATTTGCGTAGATCTTACTGTTTCCTCATTGTTTTTTAGAGATACACATTGCTATTCCATGGAAAACACATGCYAAAAAAATCAAACAAGAATAAGAATGATTCCACAATACAAGAGAATAACTTTTTAAAGCCACCACTTTTTCAGGGCAGTGCACTTTCTTAAACTGCATTGCGGGAGGATGCTTTGGGTGTTGAATGTTCCTAACATTTAAGTTTATGATGCATGCATCAGAAATGAAAAAGGTTGCCCCAGGTTGCCCCAAACTTAAGGCAGGTTCTTTAATACTTAAGACTACAGCAAGTCTAGACTGATTCCATGACTCTTCGTGAAATCCCAAAACACAGAACACTTACCTACCTCTGAGTTTTAATCTCTGAAAAGTTCATGTAGATCTAGCATGAACTAGATTTTCCTCCTGCAACAAATATAGACAATTAGACAGGAAGTATTAAAATTAAATGATTGTGATGTAACCTTATGCACAAGCATTCAACTGCCAGTGAGTACACGTACACTGAAAATAGAACCCATGGTCTCTAGATTCAAAGACTCATACACTTTTAGCTCCCATACTTGAGCTAAAAGTGAATCTGTTGGTTGTATGAAAGCTTCGTCATGTACCTTAATTACTACATTGCAGAACAAAACTGTAATGACCATTGTATTCTTAAAAAGAAATTTCTTGCACAGATACATTTYGTACATTAAAGTTAATGATAGAATCCATAAATTAGCACATGACTCTCTGAAATAAAAGATGAAGTCTTGTAAACAAAACTGTTGAGAATCACTTTCTATAGTTTACTCAGTAATGTGATGACTTATAAGACATGGTATGGTCTCCAAATGTAGCAATAAATCAAAAGTGTAATGCTAGGAGAAGTGTGATTTATTTTTTCCTTAATTTATTTTCATCCTGCTCTTTTCACTTCTAAAATATAAGATAGTTTCAGCCAAAAGCTGCTTTGGGGCCTGAAGAACTGCAAAAATAGTATGCTTCACCATTCTGTGCCTATGAATAATTGTCTGAACCCGAATTCCCAAAATTTGTGGAAGCAAAGATCAGTAAAAAGCCCATCTGAATGGGCTGAAGATGAAAGACATCTTCCTGACTATCTAACCCAGAAATCTATGGAACCAAGGGAGTATACTAACTTCTCAATGGAAGTGTGATGAACAATATGAGTCCCTGTCCTGAATTAGAAGAATTTTATTTTGGACAAGGTCCGTTTAAGCTATTTTCCTTGTGAGTGATCTATCAGCATCAAACAATCGTTACATGCATAATTTTACTACACTTGGCATTTCTAAATCCTCCATAATTTGTAACATAGAACTTGGAACACTTTCCAGAGAATCATCATCCAGCATGTTTTGCTGTCTACTGTCAATTTAAATCAAAACTAAAATTCTGCTTATTCTTACCTCTACCTTTAACTTCACATTCTGGTTTCTACTTTCTTATGTGTTATTTCCCACTGTAAGTGGTATTTGATGAGTGTAAACTGTGAGTTTTTAATTGGACTATAATTTAATCTTTTAGTTCTTAATATCCTGATGTTTTCAGGCAGTAGGCAGTACTTTGTAACTGAACAAAGTAGGGAGGGTTCAGAATTTATATGCATCTGGCACAAAATACAGAATGTGATTGCCCAAGGAAAAGAGAGGACACTAAAGACTATACACTGACAGCTAATCATGGCTAGCTGTTGATGAAGTATCTAGCTGTGCTTTAAGGTACGCAAAAATATTTTGGAAGACCCATAAAAATGCCAGCAAACCAGTAAAATTTTCAGAAGCATTATATATATGTGGGTGGGTTTTGTTTTGGTTTTTTTTCACTTGAAAGTACAAATTCATTTAAGGTTACTAATAAAAAAATTGAATTCCTAAGTAGTTTCTCTAAGAGTAAGTTCCACATTAAGTAAAATCCATATTGCAATATGAATATTTTAAGGAATATAGAAATTCAGAGTACCACCTGTTGGTGAAAAATAGAATTAACTTAATTTCCTGCTGAATAGTAGATGCCATGCTTTGGTGAAGAGCTGGAATCAGCCATGGTTCTTGACAATTTGCCAAGCTACATAATGTGAAGCAGAATTAAAAGAAATCCTAGTTATTTTTAATTTCATTATTTCAGGTTGATAACATGTAGTGCTGATTTAGCAAACCACATTTCAAGTACTTTGCAAACATTATCTTATTTGCTTATAAATATGTCTCTCTGTTTTGGGTTTTTTATTTATGCCATACTTTGTTTTGGATAAATGTGTTAAATTAAAATTAGCCACCCCAATAAGCAATACAGTAAAAAAAGAGAAGCAGTAGAATGCAAGAGGATTTAATGTAGCACAGATCCCATTCTAATATTAACAACTATTATGTCAAAATTGAGGTTTTGAAAGCTGCAGTACTGCAGGCCAGACTGTATCATTAAGGCACATCTGTGGAGATGGTAGAGAGAGGCTACTGAAGGCACTGCAAGATAGCTTTTTCCCTAAAAGAGATGTAACGCACACGTATCTTAGCCAGCCACTGAAGCCAGATAGGGACACAGTCACACAAACATGCACAAAAAATTAAGCTAGCGCTTGAGCACTGTGAAAGCTCCTGTAGTTTACAGTTGCTACAAACGCTTCTTCCTGTTTACAGTAGAGCATTTTTCCATGTATCTCCACACTACAGACCAGGAGGTTTCTAATGGTACTCAGCTTCAGCCATCTTGAAAGACTTGAAAGACTTGAAAGTTTCCCTGAAGTTTGTCATTACATGAATTCATGTCCTGGAGCAACTACAGACATGAGATTCAATGTATCCTGTGTTAAAAACACAGTGTAAGTCTCAGATGACTTAACTCTTGCAGATCTAAGAATATATCCATCCACGAGGCCTGTTTTGTTTTACTAAACAGTGGGTGACATTTCTTACTAACTCAAGTACATGAAATAAATAATAAACTAGGTATGAAGGAAAAAAGTATCTATCAAACAGATTATTCAAAGAACAGTACAGCCCATTTACTTTTCAGAAGTTTACTTAAAATTTCTACTAATTTTCAATGAATTTTGGCTTATTTTTCTTTAAAGCTTGTTTCACTTAATCAGGAAGAGAAATAAAATGCAATATTTCTGCAATAAAGTTGTCCTCATGATGGATCTAAACTAATTACAAGCAAAAAAAAAGGAAAAAGAGGTATATACTTGCACTTATTTTTAAAGCAATATTCTTCTTTATCATAATGTAATTCAGATTTTAATTTACCCTGTAAATGTCTGCAACAGAGGTAGGCAGATTCTGACACCCAGGTGACCAGATAGCCTTGGAGCAAACAAAGCTTGCTAGAGCTTTCTTTTTTTTTTTGTTTTTAACTTCAAAGTTCTCCAAAAATGCATGTACATAATCCTGCCTGGCTAAACATTTAGAGTTATGACTCAGGTCTTGGTCTTAGCAAACAAAAACTCAGAAGGAAAGAAGTGGCATACAAGGCTTCTGCAGGCATGCTTAAAAAATGGCTAAGGAAGAAATTTTTTACAAGGGTGGTGAAACACTGGAACAGGTTGCCCAGAGAGGTGGTAGATGCGCCATCCCTGGGAACATTCAAGGTCAGGTTGGACGGGGCTCTGGGCAACCTGATCTAGTTGAAGATGTCCCTGCCCACGACAGGGGGGTTGGACTAGATGACCTTTAAAGGTCCCTTCCAACCCAAGCTATTCTATGATTCTAGTGCGTCCCAATGCATACAGATGCCTCAGAAACTGCTCCAGGAGGTGGCTGCTTCAGACCCTGGGTGACATCAAAATTGTCTGAAAGCATTTTTTCAGTTGGTGTTCTGGTGTTTTGGATCACCTTTATATGATCCTCCATCTCTGCCTGAATGGCATATGCAGTATATATATGTGTGTGTGGGTGTACATATGTATATGTAGGTATACAGTCCATATATATATGGAGATATATATAAATATTGTGTGTATATATATGCCTGTATATATATCACTGTGCAATAATACCTCTCTGGGGCCTACTTGCTTAGCAAGCAGTCACTGTTAGTGTTGGAGTCTTTTACAGACCTGGCCGTCTCCTTCTAATGACTTTTGAGGGCCAAGACAGAAGCTCAGCCATCTGATGCTAAGTCTCCAAATGCTTAGCTGTCAAAAGAAAAAAAAGAAAGACAGACTACATCTAAAATACTTCTCTCCACCACATATACATGCTGCAATAAGAAGCGCRTTATGTCAAGCTTGTCTTATGAACTCATTTTCATTATTTGATAGGATACGGTAACACTGGGATTCATTGAAACAACTAAAAGTGTCTTTTGGGGAACGGAAGGCRCTAAGCACAGCTATAGTATATTTCATTTCATTTCTTTGAGGAAAGAATGCATCTTTCTCATGCTGCCACTGACACAAAAGTCAGTCTTTATTGCTGCTTAGAAAAAAGGCTTCATAAGAATTTAGTTGTCACTTGGACACATCTTTCTATGACTGTCAGGGTCTTTAAGAGAAATGTGTGACTCCTGTTGGCAAGCTTCAGCAGAAGAACTAGCCTACATGCATATAYCAATCACTATATTTATATATAGTTATATAGTAGTCAGTTTAATACACATATATTGCTTTTGTTATTTACTTCTTGTCACTAAATTATGACCTATAAGAATTCAACTTTTTCTACACTTTCTTAATTCACTGACTGAAATACAACAGGGATCTATTTAATATTCTGTGGTCAATAAACATTTCAGTGCATTTTCACTACATTTGACAACTGGCATAAAAATAGGTATTAGAAGTTTTTTATAAATCAATTCATGGAGTGTCTAATACTTATGACAATCAGAGGGCTTATGTTCTTCCCTTGTTCAAATAAATGTTTTCTTTTACAAATAATAGTAGAAAAGCAGCGGAGTAACCATTCCAAATTTATCTAGACCAACCAGCACCCTAGATTTAGCAGTGGCCAATATCACATCTTTCAGATAGAAACTTTACGTCKCTGCTAGGGATAAATAAATGAATGCTAGTGGAAAGATGAAAAGGATGAATATTGCAAACAATACCTGACTGTATTTGGCCATTTAAATTGGATAGTAATCCAAACCAATGATTTGTTGGTACAATAAAAAGCAGGTCATAAAAATATCGAGAGGAGAAAAATCATGAGTCTTCAACTGTGCCAAGCAGCTGGGTTGAATAGATTCATAAAGCAACCACATTCTATTCTGAAAACTGTTGAGTTTTCTCACCCCACTTCCTACTGGAAAGATGGTTCAAAGTCTCATTTTGCTAAAGAATATCTTCTTAGTGCCAGCCTAAACTTACTTGTGCACAGCATACAGTTTGTTTTTTTTCTTGTACCAATATTATCTTTTGGCTTTAGAAACTCCTCCACAGTTTTCACTCTAGAAAAGTAGGGAGGAAAGTGAAGGTCTCTCACAGAGGGATCAAGTGTGTGTCATTCAGTCTTTGTTTAGTGAGACTATTAAACCATATTCTGTTAGTCACTGTTTGCAGACAATTCTGCCCTTTCTCTGAGCAGTCTCTGTACTCCTTTTAATGCAAATTCCTTTTTTTTTTAATGTGAATGATCTCAATACATGCAGTATTCTTCACAATAATTTTCTAGAGCCCTGCATTAATACTTCTTACTCTACTGCAAATTCTTCTGATGAGTTTAATTGCATTTCCTTTCTCTGGGCAACATCACACTGATAAATTATAATCCATCTTGATGAACTCAAACTTTTCTCCTCCACTGTCATTTCCTTTTCATGAACCTTTCATTTCTAGAAGAAAATTCTTTTATCAGTCCTTACTAGCAAGACCTTCTTGTTCTTGCATTTTATACTAATTTCTATTTGCCTCTCTAGTCTTAATAGCTTTTTCCTTGACAATATATGCCAAGTTTTGCACACTGCAGAGGTCAAAGTAATTTCTCTGCAACTGCCTAGATAACTTTTTCCTTCTGAAAAGTTACTGCTTCATGAACTATTTTTGATGCCATACATCAGACTTTTAGTAAAAATCATTGCTACCAGCCTCATTTGCACACTTTCCTATGTTTCTGTAGTCAGAAATCTAAAAACTGGAGGTAATCCACCCCACCAGGTAGTCCACTCATTACACTGAGGAGGTACCTGATGAGGAGGTACTGATCTCCTCAATTTTTCCTGTCATTTCATATGTCTCAGTTTCCACTTCCATACTATCGTTCTCATAGCCATCTTACTCCTGCTACGTATTCAGCAATGTCCCATTTTCTGCAAACAGAAGCAGAGTGCTAATTTAGGCTGGAGCCACCCCTGTAGTTATTTTGACCCCTTCATCACTGATCAGGATGAGCTCAACTTCTGTTAATTATCGTCTTCTTTCTTAACTTTCTGATATCCCTGATAAGATCTCTTGATGATCAATCTTTTCTTTTTTTTTCATCCTTACAGGTTTCCAGTTTTTTCTTAGTATCCTGTTTCAGATGTCTAGTTATCCAGCTAAATCTAGAGCTCTCCCCTACAGAATTTCCCCTGTGCTTGGCAACAAACTCCAAGTACTCTGTGTATGTTTCCTTCACATCATTCCAGAGCCTTTGACACACAAATCTTTTCGGTCTGACCTCTCTGAATTCCTTTATATACCTCAAATCCATGATTTTGAACTAGAAAACATTATTTAGCAGCCTGTTTGTTTATCCTCCCTTTTAATTTAAACTGAACAAGCTCAAAGTATTGGATTGTGTACTTAGTACTTATCAGCCTTCTGGAATAGCTTTATTTCTTGACATTGTATCACTCTTTAATGACAAAATCTCTCAGCTATCCCAAACAGAAATGACAGTGCTATTCATACGAATAATGTTTCTGCTATCCACACCTAGGAAATTAAAAGTCTAGTAAGTATACAAATATAAATACTCGTAGCATTTATAATATGAAGAACCACAGATTTAAATTCTTGGAATCTATAGAATGTTTTTATGTTGTTGCAGTGGTACTAATTTTTTGCAATCCTTTCCCTAAATTAATTTGACTAATGTACTAATTCAGGGCCTCTGCTCCTTTTAACATCTAGCTCAGTCATGCTTGAGCTATTTCAGTGGGAATGTTTGTCCTCAATAGTAGCAATTAGTAGATTTTTATTTGTTTCCATCAAAATCCTTTTTGTTCCTTTTTTTCACCTTATATCCACCTTTCTTATTCTTATTCTGTCTGGCAGGTAATTCATTTTTCCATTCTCTGATTCTGCTTTGGTTTCAGGCCTGTCAGTTCTTTAACAGCAGTCCCCACTAGCAAAAACTTGCACAGATTTGTGATGTTTGCAACAGGCCCTTATATTTCCCAAGGATTTCACTTTCAGTTTTCTCTTACAGCCTCTTTGACATCATTCATCTTTTTTTGGGATTCCTGCCCCTGTCTGCCTCCATTTTCTTCTTCCTCTCCTCTGCTGGAAAGTCTTCTTTTTTCTTGTCCTTGTCACCCTGTCTCCTACCTGACTCTCTTATTTCTCCAGCACAGCAAAGCTTGTTTCTCAGGGAACAAAAAGACTTGCTCTTCTTTTTCTCCAGAGTTAGCCAAGCCAGACCAGGGAATAATCGTGAGCTATTGGTCTGAGCCTGCATTCAGCAGTGAAAAGAGGGAAATATGGGAAGTTGCCGCTAGAGTGGGATGAAGACTACGTACGGCAGAGTCCCAAAAAGCAGCTGTTCTTTACTTCTGCTTAGCTCCTGTCAGTCCGTTGTCATTAGCTGTCTTATTTAATTAACTATTTATGCAACTATGGGCCTAACAGTGCAGGCCTTAGTCAGGCAAGGCTCCTGCTGAGTTTTTAAAGCGACTCTTCTCCGAGTTTTTGCTTTCTAGACTTTAGGATCAAGAACAAAAAAAATAATATTTGGGTTCCCTCTCTTTTGTATCTGAACTGATTCGCACACCATCTGTAATAAGCATTTTTAAACAAGTTGTTTGTGCATTAGGGTTCCCTACAGAAGCAATGTGCTGAGTACATTACTGAATCAGATCTGTTTCAAAAAGGGATGAGGCCATTACCTAGCTAAGTCCTAGCAAACTTCCAGTGTCAGGCATTACTTCAGAGTTTCACTAAAGTCTTGTTTATAACTCAAGAGTTTAGTCATCAGCAAACATAGTAGCTTAGGTTCATGAGATATAATATTAAGTTTTGTATTTATGCAATACCACAAAGATAACCAACAATCTTCACTTTTTATGAGAAGCTCCTTTTGGTCCAGATTTGACCCTTACTCACTCTGTATAGTCTCCTGCATAATGGAGTAATTTCCTGACTAAACTTCCCAGAGCCTGGACCTTTAAGCGACAGTGGACATGACAAGGGAAACTCTAAGATTATTTAGAAATGTCAAGCCCAGCAATGTAGCAGCAAGTGCTTTCATTTTTTTCAATTTTGTTAACTGTAGTATTGAATCAGCTTTACACTGAGAAAATAACGGATCTATTTCTGACGACTGTAATAACTGAGGCTCATGAGATCTATCCCAGTTGTGAGCTCAAGTGCTGCAAAGTCAATGAAAGTTTATAAAATGTTCCGATAACTGTTAATAACATATACTGAGGAGAAAAAGTACAAAAGAGAGAGAAAAGAGAGAAAAAATAATCTAAGAACAAATTATATCAGCCTGTGGATACCATAAAAGGACTGCACTGAAGTCACCTTTGGTAAAAAAAAGTAGCGTGGAAATGAATGAACCAAAACTGGTGTGTTGGAAACATAGTCTGTTCAACATCTGCCCTTAATCACTGCCTTTTTAATGGTCTTTAAAAAGGCAGTTTGAAAGGAACAGGTAGACACAGAATCCAACCATTAGCAAGGCCAATAACTATATTTTTCACTCCAGAGACTTCAGCCTTTGTTTGTGAGCCGTGAAGTCACCTCCCTAAGGGTGTTACCTGATTAGCTCATTATAAAGTTAGCAAAAAACACCTGTGAGGCCTTCCTTCTCTGTTGTCTTCCCAGGATCCATGGGAAGGACTTTGGTGATAGAAGCTATTGTGATTGAGCTCCAGTCCTGGATGCTAAAAATCATGCAAAAGAAAAAAAATCATATTTCTCCTCCATTACCAGATTTCACTTTCCCCATATGTGTTTCTTTTCTTAAAAAAAAAAAAAGGAAAATTACCATCTTTCAAAGAACTGAAAATCAGAAATAGCCTTTTTTTCCCTATGACATATGTCCCTAAGACAACATATTAGATTTTAACTAGTAGATTCTTAAATAAAAAAGGTATTTGATGATTTATGGCCAGAATTTTCAGTTTTGTAATCACATTTGATTATTTTTTTTCCTTTGTTTTACATCATTATTTCTTATTTTAACATGCATTTCCTAGTTTCTGTGAAATGGTAACTAAGTACACAATACTTGTACTTAGTTAAATAAAACTATTTAAATAAAATAAAACCTATTTACCATCTGACACACCGTTACATTGGAATTGCCATATGAATATTGATAATTCACTAGGCTTGTTTATCCTTTTGGAATAAAGGCAGTTGTACAGGAGCTCAAGTGTAAATGAGCAATCCAGTGTGACTCCAGATCTGCTAAATCATGCCACTGAACCAACCACCCTTCATGGGCTGTGGCAGAAGGCCTGAGGAGCTAGCAGAGATGGCTGAGGAATAAGAGGACATCAGACCACGGAGGCAAAGGACACTGTTCACACTGCAGCAGCTGTTGTCCAATCTACATTCGTCCATTCCTGGAAAAGTTTTTGCCCTTGCTTTTCTTGCCAGAATAGAGCTGCTGCTGACTAATGAATGCTGCTCAGAATAACCACATTTTGCTGTAAGTGAACCACAGACACTATGCTTCCCTCATGATTACTGATGAAGAATGTAACTGAAATGTAAGTTCTCTTCAAATAGCCCTATGATAGCTTAAAATATATTTTAATTTGATAAACGGGTGGTGAGCTTATGGAGAACTATGCCTTGTACGCCTACCTTTATATGAATAGAGCAAAACAGTGAGGGTCTTTACTGATCATATCTGAATAATAATTTCTATGGGTTAAAGGAGATTTCCAGATTTTCCAGTGTAAAAGGTTACCACGGTATAYGAAAAATGGCTATTTCTTTCATATGTAGTGGGATTGCAGCACAAATACAACCCAAAGTGAAATTATTCTGAAATCATATGATCTTGTTAACGCTCCTCCAGGTAATTTCTCCATGAATTATTTACAAATGTCTGTTCCTCAGACATGTTCCCCACTGTCTACTGAATACATGATTCAGGTTATTTCACTTCCCTTTTGCATTATCATGCACCTCCCACGCTCTTGCCACAGTCTTATTTCTTGTCTCATTCAACCATTTATTCTTATGCTTTATTTTAGATAGAATTCATTCCAGGGCATAGGACTCAACTTAAGAACTTAATTATATTTTAGCAGGTAAAGTTTAAGAGTTTTGAGGCAGATGCATCACTGGGTAATTTTTACATCACCCAGTAAAATATCACATATCAGTTTATATTAATACACAGTTTTCTTTATTATATGAGGCTTGTCTCCTCCTTAGATGACACAACTATTTAAATCCTGTATTAACAAGGATTTAAATAAACATATCTGCTTTATGATAGCTTGCTTTATGGTTGAAGGGGGTTCAGTTGGCCGGTTGTTCAGTTGTCATTCATCACAGTGAAATAGCACTGATATTTACTGATTATTGAACCTTTAACAAGCTGGAGACGCAGTATTTCCTTACCAGCTGACACTATGATATATTTAGTTGCTAGTACATTTGTATTCTGAAGCTAATGTTATGAGGCAATTTGGTTTCATATTCCTGAAAGTATGTATTACTGTAAAATACAAGTACTAACTGGCCATGAATCGTTCATTTCTTAAAGTTTTTAAATCATTGTGAAAGTTGTTTAACTGAAATGATTTCACTTTTTTTTCAGCCTCTAATGTTCAAAATGTATGATATTCTTTAGTTGCAAGAACTAAACTCCTTATTAAATGCTTTATATTAGATCTGAGTTTATTATATTCAACCTACTGTTCTTCTATACCCTATCCTTGCAAGTTATGATGGASTTAAATGATTTAAGTAGACTGAAACTAAGGAAAAATCATTCTCTGCAGTATGGCCAACCACTCTCATACCTGAAGTTTATTGTCAGTATTATCTCCTATATATGAAATTCTTCAACCAGATTTTGGTTCCTAACAATGCTTAGCCAATTTGAATTAATTTTTCATTATATTCTGAAAAAAAGGTTGTGCAAAGTAATCTCCAAAGAGCATTGAGGTTTACATAAATGGAAGCTAAGGTGATATTTCAGTTCAAATGAAACAACATATTGATTTTCCACAAGAATTCTGATCTTTGATTCAGCAGTGCACTCGCATGATGGTGCTATAGGAATATACTCGTTCATGGATAGGGATCCTCAGACTTTTATCCATCTGGCTGAAATGAATGTTATAATGGACAAAACATCATGTTCAGAAAAAGGATAAAGCGGCAACCAACTGATTAAACACAGAAGGGTTTTAGGCAGTGTTCGTAACACAATTTAGATTATGCTTTCAGGAAGTTGCCACAAAGGTCATCTTAGCCTGGAAAAGGTATAGAGGGAGCTGACAGAAACCATTCACCTAGAAAAACTCTTCTGTGGTAGCTACTGGTTTTGTTCTTAGTCTTTGTTTTAGTTTCAACAAGAAAGAGAAGATTTGCAGCTGGCAGGAGAGGGGCTGTCTTATTGCAGGTAGGGTTTCTACACAAAAAGTAGCATTCATAAATAAAAAGGACATTTTTATTTTGCTCAGGAAAATTGTTGATATTTCTGTTTTCTCCATTTTCAAGAACTTTGATGCATTGCTATTCCCACAAGAATGGCAACTCTCCTTTGTTTATATCTATAATACACAGACTTACGCATGCATGCACAAACACGCAGACACACATCTGTTTATACCTATCAGTTTATAAATAATTTCAGATAGATTTCAGATAAATCAGGAGTACCCATGTTCTAAGCACTTTTGAGAGTGGTAATACAAATGGGACCCTCTGACAAACACTGGAATTAGGGATTACAAGAAAATGGGAGGAAAGCATTGGAGAGGCTCTTTGCTTAGTCTGAAGGAGGCTAAGGAAAACAACCAGAGTTATCCTGTGCCATCTGTTGGGAAAGGCCTGGAAGGAAGAATATGGGTCTGAGGTCTTTTTTAAGAGTCATGGAATATGAGATCTACAGGGATGAGAAGGAAATAAATAACAATAATGAGAGGATTGGGCAGGTAAAGTCCACTTGTGAGCCCTATACTAAAGCATGATGGTAGAAGCGTCAAGGATGATAGAAGCAGTGACCCTTTGGTGTGCTGTCACATGCATTTATTCCCATTGAAGAACCTGCCCAGACAACGCAAGATCTTTCTCTACCTCTTTTCATTAGTGAGGAATATCCAGGTGGATGCTGGACAAAAGCAGTGGGGAGAGTAAAGTGCATATGAATTTTCATTGTCTTTTGGAGAAATGATCTTGTTACCATGAGAATGCCTTATGGCTTAATAAAGGTGCTAGCACATATTAATCACTCAACAAGAAAAAATTACAGTGTATGGTAATTCCAACAGCAGAATACTACCTGATGGTTTAGCACATTGCCTCATTAAAGACCCTCAAATTTTAACTTCCCCCTTCCTCCCACCCACCCCCCTGGAATCTACATTTTTTAACAATGTAATCATAATTGTGCATAAAAAGAAGAGAAATCTGGGTTTGAACAATTTTTTTTGTCTGGATTATGATAAGACATGGTCCACCTTTTTTTTTCAACCATCATTTGACTGTAAAATTTTTGTCCTGACAGATATGAGAGAAGTTATGCAGATCTAGAATTTAAAGAAAATTTAGTGTAATGCAGTTTCTAAGATAGAATGACAATTACCCAAATTCTTTTCAGTCATTAAAGAATAAAAGAATTTCAATGATCATAAAGTAGAAGAACATGGAAATGAAATTTGACCTAGCAGAATATACGGAAGCATCACTTGAGAACAGAAGACATTTCAGTAGATCAAAAAAAAGAGAGAGACTGCTATACAGAGGAAGGAAAGATCAAATATATATGGAGGTATTTGGATGTTTAGGTGGCAGTGATTTTTTTGAACAATTGTTATTCACTGTTCTCTACGTGAGCAGCAGTCAGCCAGAAGCATCCCATAAGCCACATCTGGTCCAGAAGACACTTCTGAACTATGTTGATATGTCAAAAGTAGATAATGCTGCAGGCTCCTAAAATGAATTTTGATTCACAAGTCATGGAATACTTTATCACACTTTTGCTTAGGTTTCTGGTTGTAAATAAACATTTTAAAAATCAAACCGAGGTCACAGAGTRATAGGTTTATTCAGTTACGAAGGGATCTTGGGAGACCACCTACTCCCAACCTCCTCCTCAAAGCAGGGTCAATGTTCAATACAGACCAGGCTGCTTTGGGCTTTGCCCAACCATGTCTTGAAGA
The DNA here is from genome assembly GCA_030449065.1 of Oceanodroma leucorhoa. Lineage (NCBI taxonomy): Eukaryota > Metazoa > Chordata > Aves > Procellariiformes > Oceanodroma > Oceanodroma leucorhoa. Next base: position 1,455,800 of record JASVER010000151.1, on the reverse strand, counting down.
CCCCCCTAAAGCTATTTGAGACATCTGTGATATGAATACCAGTAAAAGTACTGTGAGAACTGTTTGGACATTTCCTTCTGGATTGATTCAGAAAAAGATTACCTCAGAGCTACTTCAGCAAGGAAGTTCCTGAGGAATTTACCAGGGGACATCATTGTAGCAGAGCTGCAATGACACTTTTCCAGTCTAGGAAATGTGAATAGGTTACCTGGTCCTCCTGTCTGTGATTGTTTATGAACCAATGTTGAACACACTGGTGGGGTGGGAGAAACATTGTCAGACACCTACCATTTTTCTTTGATCTCTTTAGCGGGGCTCCTTTTCGGGATTACAGAAATACCCATAGCTTCTATTTTAGAAAAACATGCTTCCTGCACTGACATCAACCCAGAGCCCACTGGTAAGTATTTTGTTACGTTGTTTTGTTGACGCAACCATAGGCTACAGTTTTAGGGAAGCAGTTCTTCCTTAAGGAGACTAACGAAAATAAAATTGTCTGCTTGATCTTCATTCACAAATAGCAGACAGACGCTTGTTTTGGTACTACTTGGCTTTGATGCTCTTAAGAAGTGCTGTGTTACATTGTGAAAATTCAGGAAACAATTTGATTAAATGAAAAGGAATTCATAATACATTTATTCTACAGATAGAGTTACTTTCTAAGACTTACATTATTTCTTCTTAGAATACATTCCCCCTTGCTAACGTACGTCAGAATTAGGATCTATAAAAAATTAAAATTGGTAAGAAAGCTTTCTTTGTGACACGTATGGCATCACCTATAAAAGCACAGTAGAGTATAGTCATTTAAGTGATTTTTCATCTCTGTGGGACATAAGATTACATCTTCATGAAGAATAAAAGTTTGACCTAGGCTAAGACAGTTCATAATATCACTAAATTGTTACTCATAACATGACCTGAACAAGTTCTGATTATCATTTTTTCATCATTTTTTCATCCAAAAATAAGATTAATACCATTTTTAGCAAATGGAAAAAAATAATTACTTGCCTAATAGAGAACTAATACAAGGCAAGGGCTGAATTGTTTCAAGGATTTCACTGTTTTATATGAAAATTCTCAAGATGTGTTTAATTGCAAGGTCATTTCCTCACATATCAAAATATATAGTTTTAATATTTTTTCGCCTGTATGAATCTTAAATCTATTTCCTCTACATTAAACTCACTGAGAGCAGGAAACTGTAGCCTAATGCTTGTGCTTACAGGAAAGCAGCAAGTAATGTGTGGAAGACAAGCAAGAACTAGAACTGAGGAAAACCTGATCATTTTCAGCCTATGGATTCATACTTCCTATTTTCTGGGTTTTTTTAAACATGGTAAATTCTGATTTTAGTTTTGAACTGAGGGACAGCATAATTATGAAATGTAGTTGCTAAATCAGGGGTCTAAATATAGAGACATAAATATCAATTTAGATACTTACTTTTAATTTTTCTTGATCTAATTTATATTAGAGAAGGTTACACTTGTGAAGAGAGAATTCTTGTGATCAAGTTCTGCAATTCCTGTGGTTTAGCTGCTGAGATGGACATTCAACAAACTGTATCAAGAAAAACTGCACTGATACTTTATGCTTGTAACAGTGAAATGGTAATTCTATTTTCAGCTCATGTGGAGCCTTATAACTGGATATTCTATTCAAGAGCTTCTCGATCTTTTTTCCTCCTGCGTCTCAGTATATGTAATCACACTTTCCACGGCTTTCCAATGACCCCACAGTCAACTCTTTGCAGCAACTCATCCTCAGATTCAGAAGTGCTCCAAGATTTTTTCTGTATGGTTTCCAGAGACACAAAATTAACACTCATGACCCCAACAAAAACACTGTTCTCTGCTCTGGTCATAGGACTAACTCACTCATAAATTGAGATCTTCTGATCTACATAAAAATTGGCAGACTAGATGAGTTAGAGGAAATGCTGAAATATTTCAAGACTTTATCTCTTAAGAAAGCAGAGGGAGTAGTGTGAAGATCAAGCAGATGGAGATTGTCAAAAGCCTTTATTAATGTTTGATTTTATGTATCACACTATATGAGGCACTGATACACTCAATCTTTTTACTGCTCCAGATATACATTAGATAGGATCTGCGTTGTCTGGAATGGCTGATGAACATAAAACACCTTTTGTAATTGCAAGAAAAGAAGTAGTAAGAGTTATTACACAAGAAGAAGATTTATAATGCTGCCACAGGGCACATTACAAACAAACAGGAAAACAAATGAACATTAAAGGCCGGAAGATGATGACTTTATTGTTCTTCAAGGGCTGCCCTCACCATATGGTCTATCTAACAATCTATGATTGTTTTTACCTTTCCCAGTTTTTTATTGTCCCTTTGTGTTACACACATAAAGTGTTAGGAAAAATAACCACTGGCACATTCTGATAAGATGGTTTTCAAACATAAAATKAAAAAATTTCAGCATTTTTCCCTTTGAAAATAATACTAGCTTCATTTTGTGTCTAGAATTAAAACCCTTATTTGTTTTCTAGGAGCTGCCAAATGGTGTCAAAAATGATACCTGACTGTATCGTACAACACGAAAATGTCTGTTCTAATGCAATCAGAAGCAAGTCCTGCCACTGCACCGAAAATCAGGCAGACAAGAGGGAAAAAAGGCACTACAGCAGAGGTGATACCAGCTCTTGTGCAGGCTGCATACTCCCCACTGTTTGACTACGTCCAGAGCACATATGGCCCATATTTCCATCCCAGCCCCTCTGCTGCCCACTCCTAGCTCATTTACCTTCTTCCAGTTACAGCCAGAGCACTCRCGCGACACGGGTGGTCCAGGTCTCTGAGGTGTGGGGGACATTGACCAGTTGTTTAGAGTGCTGGACTCTCCCCAGTCATTTTGGGGTGCTCTGTCCCTCCCTTTGAGCCCTGCCCGTTGCTTCCTGCTTTTCTTCCTGCCTACTGTTACTGTCTGCCAGTAGATGAGACTGGGCAGCCCTAGTTCCAAAAGTGGAGGAGAAGACGTACTTTCCAGGACCTTTGGGGGGGGGCGGGATTCAGAAACTTTTAACCTGCCTAACTGAGGTGCAGCTTTAGAACCTCCACCCTCCTTTCCCTTTCATACGCAGGTGCGGGGTGAAAGATTTCCAGGTCCCTATCTTGCCATTGAAATAAGAGGAGAATGTCATCCCCCACAGTAGTGAACATGTTTCCCTATGTCTTCCTTCCTGGTGCGTTAGATGTAGGTGTACATGTGTGTATGCTTGCGTGGGCATGGGCATGTGGTGGGAAGAAACAATTTTGGCCCCCATGGTTTTAAGAGACCTTCATCACCAATAGGACAGAAGAAGTTTCTAAAATGCACACACACCTGCTAAGGGTGGACAATTTCCAACCTTCCTTGGCTCACCCTTTTCCTCTGCCTTACGATAGCGATAGCTTCTGACAGAGCAGAAAGAAGAGTAGCAGACAACATAACCCCTACAAACAACGGCCTGGAGCACTGCCTCTGCTGTGCCTCCCAAAAGCAGAGTGGTGACTAGCTAGTGACTAGTTTCCCCTGCWTATTCTTTAAGTGTATGAATAAGAAACACTAGAAATTAAACCTAGCCCATTTTACTCTCAGTCAATGCCTGTGGGAGCACTACACTCTATAAAGCTAAGCTCTGTGGATTGGAAATACATATTCAACCTTCAGTAATATAAAGGTTCCTTATGTTCTTCTCGGCATGGGGAAAGCTTCATGAAGTAGGGGCTGGAGTTTGATAGAGAGCTGTTTTATGCAATGGCATGTTGTCCTGAAATGGTAAGGAATTTCTCTGCACAAGAGCAACTGCACTTCTGAATCAGGCATATCAGAAGTGAATCCAACAGAAAAAGGCGGCTATAAACGGTCTTGAGACTAAAGATACAGTAAAAAAAATTGTCGGCTACAAGCAGGTGCTGTAGCGCTATGGGAGTTTCACTGTGGATCACAAGGAGGTTTGACGAGTTCTCTCTTCTGACCAAATGACAGAAGAATGGGAGGTCAGATGGACCCTCAAAGCCTTTCTTCTCAGCAAAAATATTGAAATCACAGTGAAAATAGTGAAATCACAGCCTGAGGCATATAATACAGACATTTCTTTGTTGCTGACTGTTTGCATGCATGACAGTGCAAATTTAAGATCTTTTCTTTTCCTTGCATATTATTTGTTAGATCATTTTTTTGTAGAGCGAATGGTCATCCTTTTTCCAAAATTAATAGAAAAGATTATTAATTACAAAGGACCAAGATACTGTGCCTTGCCAGATGTCATTTATTATGTAAACATGGAGGGTATTTAAGGCTTTCAGCATAAGGGGACCCACCCTTGTCCAGCAATATTGAACTCTACAATGTTAATTATAATCATTCTTACAGGCCGTAGTGACAGCTTTCAGTGAAGGAACAGCTGATCTGCTGTAGATGCATCAGTTGCCAGACTGAGTCAACTTTCAAGCCACAATGAGCTGAGCTGATGAGTCCTGCTTATGTGCATGTGTGTGTAAGTAATCAAAACAAAAACAGTTAGAAACACTTACAAATGGAAATGCCAGCATTGTAAATTCCTGCTCATGTAGTGACTCAGTTGGTAATCTGTAAGGTGTTTCTAGGTCTCGTCAAATGCTAGCTAGTATAGTTGACTAGTATTAGCACTGTTTGCAAAACTGAATTCATGAACTAGTTGTAGGGTTATAAAACAGACTTTCTAAAAACAGGTGAGAGACAAAAAAGGCATTAATGCTCTCCAAGACAAGGTTATTGTATTAATCTTAAAATATTTAATTGATAAWCTCCAACAGTTCCAATGACTCTGCATGCTATGTAAATGAGATGTACAGCTGATTTAGGAAAAGTTAACTAACTCTGTATTTTATTAGCTGTATATCTCCCTCTGTTAAATTTCTATCCATCGCATCTACTTCTGTGTAGGCATCACCTGTTCCAAAAGAATGTCAGGTTACACATGTCTTTTAAGCCAGAGTCATATTTTCACACAATCTTATAGCGCAGTGAAAAGGAAGGATAAGAAGCGATTGATTTAACTAATGAATTCTTCAGTTACTTCAAAAAAACAATAATTCAGGAAGTGAAGACGAAATCAGATTGCTAAAGATAAATACAAATAACATAGGTAAGCATGTGGAAACAAAAGACCAAGGCGTAAACCCCATGAAACCAACAAAACATATCACAATAACAAATGCACAGCATAAGAGTAGAAAAAAATCCTGGCTCATTACCCAACAGAGAAGGAAACTATTAACAGCTAGAAAACCCATGTATTTTGTGCCCTTTCTGAATCTTGGTTCCCTGAAATCCCCCGCCTGTCAACATTGGCTTCCACAATTGATTACTCCACACCGGCGGGATAAGATCTCAGCCTAGAGCAAGGGGAAAACAGGTATGAATGCATTTAGGTAAGATAACTGTTTGGCAATCAGCTGGCCCTGATTAATTTCATTCTAAAATATTTATGGAACTGGCTGTAATAGAAATTCACTAGCAGTTATTTTTGAAAATTCATAGGGACAAGAGGCAGCCTAAAGGCAGGCTAACCCTAAGAATGGTAAAAGGAAGCAAGCTGGAGGATTTCATGGGGATTTTACAGATTTTTCAGCTTCATTGTGGTCCCTGAGTAACCTTGATACAAGTAACTAAACCATTTGCAAGTAGAGAAGAGATTGAAAGATTACAGAATTAATAGCAGCTAATGTGGATTTGTAAAAAATTAAAAGTGTCAAATCAATATAATTTTATTCTGCAGTGGGGTAATGAGACTTGTGGATAGAATGAAACAGAAACATAGAAACGTGTTTCATATCATGACAATAATAAAACTTCCAATGATGTCCTGCACRATACTCTGATAAGCAGGTTAGGGAGACATGATCTAGACAAAATTTATTACAGGATGATCTGGACAAAATCTGCTACAGCATGGGTGTAAATCTTGTTGGAAAACTGTAATCASAAGGGTAGCTATCAATGAATTACCGCCCACAGTAGAAGAGGTCTGATCAGAATTAAATTTTTACTTAAATCTTGTCATTAATGAATTTAATACTAAAGTAAAAAGCAAGCTTATTAAATGCACAGATGATGGAAAACCAGGTGAGAATGCAAGTATGTTGAAACATAACATTAGAATTCAAAATGACTTTGACAAATTGCAGAAATTATCTGACAAAACAAGAAATTCAGCAGTGAGAAATGCAGTGTGCAGTTGTGCAAGTAAAAGGTGAAAAGCAACCTGTTAGAAATCAGTCCTATGGGAAAAGATAAACAATGTGAGCATAGAAAGGTTACTCTCAGAGGATCATTTTTGAAAGACAGCACACTTCCAAGCCATCCATGTGTCTACATTGTGCACCTGTTATCTAGTCCTGTTCTCCATATACCAGAAAAGGAGGAGAAAACTTAATATCAACTATGTACACTGAATATTTTAGGCAAGGTAAGATCTAATTTGGGGTATTTAATGGTTTTAGATACACTTGGGAAAAGGATGAGATCTACTCTATGGAAAAATAATGCCAGAAAACAATAGTTATCTGGACAATAATGCTTCTTCATTAGGATTTTGAACCTGAGTAAGAGATACATACCCTTTAAAATATTGCGTCCAGAAGCAACCATTCCTTCCCTGGGTTTTTCAATGTGGAGCTGCAGTAGACCTGGTGGATATCTTGACCTCCAGACTGGCTGGCTGTCTCGGCCTGTGGGGATAGACTTTAGAGGGAAGTTACCTTAATCTATGGACTCTTACAAATTTGCGATGAACAAAATCACCAATTTCTAGGAAGATATGTTCTTTTTTGTGTTGTGCTATGTAAGACGCAATGCTGGTTCTTTCCACAGGAGTTTTACAGGTTTGTAGGCAGTAAAAGTCTATGTCATTTMATTCAGGAACCATTTCTATTCATCCATGTATTTTCCTATATCTAGGAAAGTTTCTGCTTTTCTGATGTAATTTTTGGAAAGGACAAAATGCCTTTAAATCCCACCTCCCCACTCTTTCACTGCTTTGAGCTCTAGATCAAAGAAGTCCCTCAAATCCATAGTTCATTCAAAATTCTGATTGCCTCAAGGTGAGAGAACAGGTCTGGCTTGTGTCACATGGAGAAACAACAGGGAAGGGCAAGCTGCCTCTGGGTAGGGGTTGGGGTCTATGGACTATCTTGACAGGCTTTCTACAGCAGGTAAAAATTTTTTAATCAATCAAAATTGAGACAAAACTGTTCAGTTGCTTTGGTTGTTTTCCTTCACATAACAGTTTGTGTTCATCAAGTATCCTCTTTCTGTAGGAGAAAATAATTATTGAAAACTAAGCTTTTCAATAATTTCAGATTCGCAGCTGAAGAACATCATGTGAAATGAAGTCTCATGCACAACTTCTTCTTACATAAGGCACTACAGCAGTGAAATTGCCAAGAAACAGCTCAAGAAGATACTCAGGGAAATGTAGAGTGTTGCATTTAAAATATTCTGGCTTTCCATTTTTTTGCTGAATACTAGGAGTTCTGTGCAGAATACACAGACTCTCTCAGTTGCTGTTGTAGAAAAGCTGTCAAAGCAGCACTAAAAGATCTGAAGATTACTGGGTATTTTAAAAGCCCACAGGACTGGAGTCGTTCTTGAGTCTTCATGTTAAATTATGATATAATCCAAGTGGCTAGTTATTTGTTGTTACCAGAGGTGTTTGTCTTTTAATATCACTGTATTTCTTCTACCAGTAAAATATTGTGTAAAAATCAAAGTAATTTTCTGTAGCTGTTGCTCTCTTCAGAGTCTGCAAAAAGCACATTGTATTGCTTAGAAGAACATTGGGTGACATTATCCTCAGAATCTTGTTAATAAATGACTCTAACAAAGAGGATTGGCTTTATTTTTTGGTTGTAGATCAGTTTTCTTAAGCAGATGAGCTCTAGTTGCTCAAACATGGTGGAATATTAATTAGTACTGTAAGGATATGTGGAAGGTAAATCTGTGTGAAATGTAAAGGATATGTAGATACCTGTAATGTAAGGACATTTCTTGAGAATATTGTCGAAAAACAAAAAGAAGAGACAGAAAAAGTAATAAACCCCACCTAGATACACGGACCTAAGGAACAAGAGATAACAGAGACAATATCAAAGACCAGATCTCTCAGGTCACAGATTGAGGGAACACAACTGAATGAATCACTTGAGGTTCCACCAGCTTTTTGTAACTGATAAGAAGGGGTGCAGAGGGGGAACAAGAGTATCATGGGTCTCACAGGAAAAAGCAAACTTATTCTCTGAGTCTTTAAGGGGCTTATGGGAACGGGTGAAACTTATTACAGGATGTTTAGGGGAAAGAACCAAAGGCAGGGAAAGGGTCAATACCCTTGTCCAGCTAAGCTCCACACCTGATCACTGCAGTCTGTCCTATCTTCTTGAGCCCCATTCCTCACTCTTTTCTGTGTGACCTTGTTCTCTGTGTGGAGGTGTGTGGAGACTAGCACACTTCAAGCTGGACTAGCTGGCAAGTTGGAAGAGGCCAGAATATGGAAAGACACAAGGACAGACCTGGAGATGGGTTAAATGGGGCCATGGGTTTGGACATGGATCCTGGGCAGACCTGTCTGATCTAGGGACCGACAAATTTAGGAGTGACTGTGAATGAAGAGTGAAGGGGTATGAATGTCCACTAGTAAACTGATCATCTGGAGAGGGGGAACGGGGCTGCACTGTGTTGTTCATTTCCGTGTGAGTGCTCTTGCTGTTTATGTGAGTGCACACTTTGCCCATCTGTGTGGCCTGCTGTGTGTGTACTGTGCCTGTGTGTCTATTGGGAATGCATGCTAAGGCTCGCTAACAAATGAACCTACCAACAGGAACACCAGAAAAGAGACTGGGTAGGAGAAATCTCTTGGGCTTTAAACTCAACTGGATTTGGCAACCCTTCATACATACCCCAAAATTCCTCAAGTAATAGCTATGTTATAACTTCTGTTCAAAAATGATGGGGAGGAGGGGGAAGAGGCAGCAGTTTTGAATTGCCAGATGTATAATTTCCTTGTTTTCTCACCTTTTAATTATACACCATCTTTCCATTAAGCCACTGAAGATTAGGTACAGACAATGGACTAAATGCTTCAGGGGAAGCAGAGAGCTAAGTCTAAATGTATTGCTAACTACGTAGTCATAGTTTCCTACATCTGCTTAAGAAAAATAGGAATGTGATGATGGGCAGAGAAGGAAAACAGGGTTCCTAAGAATAAGCATGAAATGCCCTATAGTCTCTTAGGATAAAGGAGTATGGCTTAGAGTCAATAGGGTACTGGAAATTAAATTTGACCTGAAAGTAGCAACAGGTCTGTACAGAGCTCAAAGGAAAGAAATCTGAAGGACGACAGAGCTGGCTGTGGTAGACAATAACAGTGAAAAGAAATCAGGTTATGATAGATCCATAGAGACAGGAAATCAAGAGCAAAGGAGGCAACTGTGATACAGTAAGTGAAAGAGCCTTCCCCATCGCTCTGGAAGGCTAAGGAAGCTCCACTGCCTGTGCTGGTCTGAAAGAGTAGTCAGGACTGTTACTGTAATTAATGGTCAGGAGTACATCATTTTGGCTGTTCTCCACAACAAAATACAGCAATTTGCACTATATGGTTGGCAATCTCACCTCTTCCAGTAACATCATGTTTTTTTGCCAATTACTCATAAGAGGGAAAGCTGAGACCACCTGACAAACCAGTGGAAGAAGAGAAGCCTACCAGCATAACAGCCATAGTCAGCGCGGTTTGCCTTTCACTGCAGTTCGCGTTGTGGTGGCTGTTTGTACTTGCCCACTTCGGAGTACACTGGCTATATTCAGGGATTTTTTTGTCCCTTGCTTATATGTTGTCCCTCATCTAAAGACCTCAGTCTAGTCCATTAGTGTGTGTGATATCCCCATTTTATAAGTGGAAAAGTAGAAACCAGTTGTATGGAAGTTATGGACATGTCCTAACTCAGTGAAGACCTGTAACAGAGCATCCTGACCCTCAATCATCTGTTTTAATGACTGCCTTATATATATATTAAATGGAACATATTAATGGTCTGTTATCCCTATCACTGTAACAATCTTGAGATTGTTATTAGATATGTTAAAGTTCCAGATCACGTTTCTTATAATAGACTAATGAAATATTATACCCGAAGAACAAGTCACTAACAACTGCTGATGAAATATCCATTACATATCAAAGTATTTTTCTTCACCGTAATACACTGACCATTACTTCTACACATGAAATCTAAGTGAAAGATAAAATTTACATATTGTTCAAATTAATGCTTACCATTTTGAAACATATAAACACACATTGCATTCTTTCTTCTTTCTTTTGAGCTCTGTGTACAAAAACAAAAACTGCAGCTTTTAAAAAGTTTCTTTTTTAGCCACTATGAATTACTAAAATGACATGGCAGCAAGATGAGATCCCTCGCATTTTCATCTTGTGGCTTAACAGGTTTTTTTTACAAGAAACAGCCAGCTCTACAAAGCGAAAGTCCATTCTAATCTTAAAATTCATACTAAGGGTATGAAGATCAGGATCTACGCTGTGTCACAAAATTTCTTGATGCAGAATTAGGTTAAATTGGCAACCATTTTGTCAGTCACTCACTGGAATAAACAACAGGAAAAAAGAATCCAAAGATGGATAGTTGCTCACCAATATTTTTCTGCAGAATATGTTCAAACTTCCAAAAGCACAATACTATTCTCTGCTGCTTTATAACAGCTGAAAAATCTCCCAGGCCTCACAAAATAATATAAACATAACCAAAGGTCACTGAATCTAATAYGATTTTCTAAATTGATATCCTAGAGTAAAAAAGAAAAAGATTTGCCATCTGAACTCTGTATGTGACAACAGTAACTTATTTTAGGGACACAGTTGACATGGGAAATGTCAAAGATTTTTTGTAACTCAGTTAAAAGGTTTTAGCAGTTTAAAAGTATCCTTGCTGTCGAGTTTATGATGAGAGCTGTCACAGCATACTTTTAACCTCTCTCCAAAAGATGGGATGCTGGGACTAACTGTGCTACTTTTGAACATCTACAGTTGTTCTCGCAGTGTATGGCCACAGAAGAAGTTGTGGGAATTCAAAAATCCAGTCAAAATCACAGGCTAAATAAATTTAATAGAAATACAATTTTAATTTAAAAAGAAGGAAATCTTTACATTAGCATTTAGAAACATTTTATTTCCCTCTTAGTACTTCATATTAGTTAGCAGCTTATTACTTCCATTTTTTTCTTCTTGCATGAAAGGTAAGAGAATACTAAACTCAGTTATCTTTTCCTTTTTAATTTAAGCAGGTGGTGCTGATAAAACATATCTTTCTGTTTTCCACTAAGTTAAAAATAACACAAGGATATCAGGTGTGCAGTCATACAGAGATTTAAATAACAGGATTAGACGAAAAAGCACAGAGTAAGAAATTCAACTTTTCCTTCAACAGCTGTTATCCTAAAAGCAAAAGAGCAGGAGCAGAACAGGAAATGAGGGGAAACACATCCTGCCCCATGTGCTCCACATATTTTCTTGAGTCATTTAAAAGGAGTGCTGAAAATGATCCCATAGAATATAGAAGGATAGTGACAGYCTTTGACAGAGGTATCAATTTATAATTGTTTAAAGGTTGTTTCACTCATTTTTTCATTATTTCCATTTTTACAACATCATTCTGAAAATCTAATTTGTCAGGTAGTAAACTGTGATGTTGAAAACTTTCATAAGGAAAATTCAGCATTGTACCTATCCATTGAATACTCATCCATTCTACTCCATTTAAACTGCAGCAATTGATGCTCCTTCATTGTTGAAAATTACTCTTCCAAAACAAGTTAGTTCGTGGAAGTGAGATTATGACTGAAAACTCTACAGGATGATGACAAACACATCTCTCTCCAGTACAAATCATGTATAGGACTAGAGATATCCAATTATGCAGGAGACCCTGTAGGAGAAAGTGTAAGACTGGTTAACATGCATGAACCAGATGATCTGATACACTTCAATATTTTTTTGAGACAAATTCTGGTGCCTGACTGAAGGAAATATCAGGTCAAAGCAGGAGACAATCAGGCATCTGCTTCACTACTATGAAGTACAAAAGAGCTCAGATGAGGGAAGAGAGGGAATGAAGTAGTTTTGGTTCTTGCCCTACTTGGCTGAAATGCCCTTTGTTCCAACAAGGAATATCTACATCACTCACTGGTAGAGTGCAAAGAGGGGAAAAGTGGGATTCAGTTTTCTGAGATCTATTAAGGTTTCAGGACTCTATGTCCACATTACATCTATATCAGCCCTAAAGTTCACAGTAGTTGCTGGGCCTCAGTATGTACAGGGCATGCTGGAGGATCTTGGGTCTACGTTGCAAACAGTGCTCTCTAGACAGCACCCGTCTGTGACTTCAGCCTTGGTGTCACTGGTGGGGGAACCACTTTAAATGCACCAGGAGCATACTCGAGAAACTCCAGGTAAGGACGCTAGGAATATTACAAAGCATCCTCCTGTACACTAAAACATTAATGTACATGCCACACGAGAAGAGTAAGCAAAAGCTTTGAGGAGCAGGAAAATTCTCACAAGGAGTCCTTGCTAACTGTTGTATACCCACGGAGCTTCAGTGGCTTGGGGTTTCACAACGGTTGCTAGTGTAACTATCAAATGAAACTGAGAAAAAGGGTCTGAATAGGTGTCAGATGAGACGCTAGTCTCCTGAGCACTGGGAAAATAGATCAACAGTCTCCAGGAACTTAAAGCCATGCTGGTTGGAAAAAGCAGAAGCGTGTGACTTTTGGGGCATGATGTTCATGGAGTTAACAGCCAAGTAAATTTAGCTTCATCTTTCCTGATACTGACTAAATATAATAGAGAATAGATTAGAAAATGAGCCAGCACTCCATAATTGCAATATATGCCAAGTCATTCATTTAGCTTTCAGGGTAGGTAATATCTCAGTCTTATGCACTATGAGGTCTAACTAGATGCTTAATCTGCTGGTTCCTTGAAACCTGACAGTCTTTTACACTGTGGAAAAATATGAAGTAAAACTCACACATAATTGGATTAAATAAAAGGATAATCAGTATAACAAGGTTTCACTAACTGTTATTCAAACAGCATCATTTTCTGAATGCGTGGCAAGATTTCTACTTGGCCTTTCGCAGGGTGGGCTTTACCTTTGAGATGGACTTATTCAATACACAAGTACAGTGGAAAGGAAAAAGAATCCAAAAGGTACAATACAGTTTTGTAAGTGTTATACCTTAATCCTAAATGCTTTTGCAGCTCTAAATATATTAAGGGATACATTCTGAGAATGGCTTGGCATTTCAATTGACACTAATAGGGATAAATGTGTTTTGAGCTATTAAAACTAGATTGTAATTTGCAGCTGAAATGACATCGTACTGCTCATAAAACTGGGTGACGTGAAGATAGATTGAGATTACTTTCTTTCATGGGATTAGGGTTTAGAAATTGTTTCAGAACATTCAGCTTTTTGTATAGCCTGTGCATGTATAGGATATGAATCTATAACAGCAAACTTTCTTTTACTGGATGCYGAAAAGAACAATTTTTACATTACACTAAACTTTGTTTCAACTTCTGGCCTTCCATCTTCCAAAAGACAACATACCAAAAAGTAAAAAAACAAAAACAAAACCAAGACATAAACCCTCTTTAATTCAGATGTGTTTAATTGCTAGGAATAATCAGCCACATTCTCTCTCACCCTCTTAGTATTTTCATTATGTTTTTCCTTGGAATTGAGTAAAACTCCAACTGGCTCATTAATCAAGAACACCTAGATAAGGTTTTATTATTAAATAATGCAGTCCCCTTATTATACCTTGAATAAGAGTGCTTATTGTTTGTGACTGAGACAGACAATTGAATTCAATTGAATTTTTTACCTTTTTATATAATTTTATGTGAAAATCTGACATGCTGAAAATGCCAAATTGCTCAGGAAACTAATGGCAGCTATTAGCTAAATAATAATTCTTAAAATGATTTTTTAAAGTTGAGCAGGTCCAAAAAAGGTTTTAACCCAGCTGTTTCAGAGAGGTTTTGTTCATAACTGCCTATCTGATCATCTATGGATTAAACTGGGAATAAGAAAATCCCAGTCAGGTCCTAGGGAATTGAGGATTGTCTTCAGTACATACAATCCAACTCTCCCAAAGCAAATATAGATTCATTTACAAAATCTGCAGGTACTACAAATTCAATTGCATCTTCCTATTGCCAGTCAAGCTTAGCACTTCAACAATAATTTACTCATAACCAGACTGAGTCAAAACCAGCTGTGTCTCAGAATAGGAAATACTTTATAAGATAAGACTTTTTAAGAAACTACTGCTAAAAAAATACYTCCATGAGATCAGGACATGAGCTTATGCAAATACAATCGTGCAAACCTTCTCTTGTCATTTTATCTTTGTTGGATAGAAAGCCATCCTGATCCCAGGATTTGGGATGTACTTTGCTGTTAGGTATGCAATGTTGTGTATAATATTGTGTAACAATGTAAGAAAAATGGAAAATACAAATAATATTACTCTAATTCAATGTTGACTTGACTTATTAAAGATAAAATCATAGTCAAATAAGAGAGAAGAAATATGAATCAGTTATTTAAATTCATTCACACTTTGGTTTCATCAAGACACCATACGGTGTGTCTCAAGAAATATGCTCTTTCTTATCCGAAATATATTTCAACGGATGTTGTCAACTTCTTATAATAATTCCAATTCCAATATTCTTTAATAAATTCTTAGAAAGTGATAAGACAGTAATTGCAATAACTTCTTTAAAGTATTGCCCTAAACTTGAAAAACTAATTATGCTTAGCTGATTTTTCAGTTTATTAAAAAGGGCAAAAAAACATGTTTTCTTGATTTTAGTCCAGACTTGCTAAAGATTGCCTGAAACATTAATCTGTTTCACAGACCTAGTTTTACTTCAGTTACATTCTTAGTATGGAAAGTTCCCATTGGCTTCAGTGTCACAAAGGAGGGTGCTGGACCCTGACCACAACAGAGGATCTCAACAATCTTCATATAAAGCATACACTTAATTTTAAATATAATCTAAAAGTAAGGAAGTCAAACCAGCCAAGAAATGCTTTCCTTTCTGTCCAAAAATTCAGAAAACAAGTCCCCAAACTCTGTTCCAAGAAGGATTAAACCAAGATTAAATATGGTTTATGCTGAGACAGAACATGCAAACACAACTAGCGCTTGTGTCTAGGTGTCCTATATTTTAGATGCTTTCTCTAACTGCTGACCAATGGACTTTTCCCTGTGTTCCTCCACTGCTAGCTTCATCCTTTACCTGAAGATGAAACTTTCCACAAAGAAAAAGTTATATTTCTAGTTAACGGGAAAAGAATCACCAGCAACAAGCTACAGTAACATGCAACCCCTGACCCTAAGCTTAAACAATTTGTTGTTGTTATTGTTCTTTATAATACAGTCATTTAGAAGACAAATTATCTGAAAATTCTATTCATGTTACTACCTTTTTTATTTTCTAAAATTTTTAGTTGTCATTATTTTGACCAAACAGAAACTTAAGGGCTCAAGAGCCTTTGTAAATTCTTACAGGCAAACATAAATGGCAAAGATGTTTTTACAGCTCCTGTGCTTGAAAATATTTGCCTTGATACTATAGTAATTTCCTTTTCTTTTGCCACCTTATTCAAGAAAAAAACACCAAACAAACCCTCAAGGAAGTTAACCGAGGATTAGGGTAGCTACACCACTCCCAGGCACAGACCAAGTAAGCCTAAGATAACAGACTGCCTATATCTGAGAAGGCTGGGGCCGACCAAAAAAGTGAACAGCCTCCACCTATCTATGCTTTTGGCTTGTCAGAACAAGAGGTTTAGTCACTGAGAAAGAAGTAGGCAGACAGTACCTACTATAGAGAGGGCAACTCCTCCTAGAAGTCGGTCCCACTCCTTTTTACCCTCTTACCCCTCACTGCTCTCCCTTACCCTCCCTCCGTGACAGCAGCAGCAGGAGCAAAAAGCCATTTCTGGAAATCTGGTTTAGTTCCCTTGTCCCACTTCTTCTCCATATCCATAAGCAGGTCTCAGTCCTGGCCCCTTCTCTAACCTCCCCTGGTGTCAGGGAACTTTGAAAAGGTGATGCAGGGAAATCAGAGGGGATAAGCAGCAGGAGGAGTGGTTCTGTGAATCCTGCGATGCCTTAAGATGAATGCCCTGTCATGCTAGGTAGTGATGGGAAAGGAAGAAATCTTGTGAGAGAAAAGCAGATGTCTTCAGACACCTCCCAGATTCCTTCAAAACCCTTCTGCCTCAAGCCCTCACTTCCCCTACAGAGGGTCTGCATTGCTATTACTACTATATTTAACGACCAGGCCAACAGCTTCCACACTAGTACTTATACATCGGTATAGGTAGCTGGGTAACCTTTACTGTGTGGGGAGAATTGGGTGTCTTAGGTGCATCCTTCACTAGCACACTCTGCTCATCCTACAGTTCGTCCAGATGTGTACAATTCCCAGGGCCATGAAATGCTCCTATTACATGGCTATATTTCAGGGGGAATGAAAGGACACAGCCTGTTTCTAGCCCTTCTGTCTCCTCTCCCTTTATTGACAGAAAGACCTTTCAGCTCTGAAGAAGAGGAGAGGTTGGGCTGCAGAAGGTGGATCTAGGATGCTATGACAGTAATTTTATTATCAGGTACATCTTCAGGTTTAACGGTAAGATAGTGACTCTAGGTATCTACTGGGTAATACGCTACTTTCCGTCCAGAATTAGATGCCTGTCTCAGGCTGGGAATCACAAACCCAATGTCTTGCACTTAACAGACATTATGTTCTTCCTCCAGTTGCAGATGATGAGCTGCTTTTTTCTTTTCTCTCTCCCTGTGAAAGGGTAGCTGCTGGTGGGTGTCTCCTTACTCTGCAATACTTTGGAAGTTAGAATATTTGTCAAGAAATGAGGGAGCTGACTTACATGTCTGATTAGGAGTTTCAGACTGGAAGACCAGTCTCCTTCCCAGGATAGGGCCCTAATCATCAAACAGTGGGCTAGGCTACTATGCAGGCAGTTTTTATACCTCCATATATACTGCTGATTTTTCCAGCCTCAGTCAGCCAGGGCAGGCCTGATACTGCTGTTACAAGTTTGGACAAAGACAGGGAAATCAACTTTTCTTCTTTCATTAGATGAGGAAAAGATTCAGGTGGACAAACTCTTAATTACTACAGATGTGTTTAACTATTTACTGTTATGGCTTTTTGAATTGCTTAAGTAGGCTCCTCTGAATACTAGTTTTCTCTTCTGTTCCTACAGTGCATCTTTGAGTATATGAAAACAAGAGTGCTTATTGTGAGGCTAGAGATAGCTGATAAATGAGCTGGCCTTAAGGCAGTGCACGCAAAATTCTGCATTTAATCCTTCCCAGGTAAATGACAAAGGTAAAACGAAGACAAGTTATATAAGGAAATAAAACAACAAAAAGAGGCCACAGGCAGAAAACAAGCCTTTCTGGCACTAGACGCAGCACGAGCAATGCAACGAAGGGAAGGAAGACGCGGTCTCTGGCCTTCTCCTGAAACGAAACGAGGGTAACTTCCCCTCAACCCTCAGCGAGGTGAAGCTCCTGCTGACAGGAGTGTTTAGGAAAGCTGCGAAAACGCCAAGCGAGAGGTGGCAGCAGCGAGTCGCTCTGCCGCCCGACCGGGCGCCGAGCCCTACCACTCCCGAGTCGGCTAAATCCGCCTGCAGATACATCCTTCCAACCCACAGCTGGTAATAAAGCGCCCGCTATGATTTATTCAGCCAACTACACGGCGATTTGGTAGCGAAAGGGACGAGGTGAGACTACSGGAGAGGATGACAGCACCGAAGCCCACGCTCACCCGCGCCGTTTCCCGAGGGGGCGGCCAGCCGCCTCTCACGCCTGAAGGAGACGCGTGTTTCGTCCCCGCGAAGCAGGTGTCGGGGCCGYGGGTTCAGGCAGGCAAATAACCGACTGTAGGCGTTGCCCTGACGTCTCAGCCGAGTAAATGGCTTTCCCGATTGCTACGCTGATATTCAGATCGCTGCAGGCGTGAATTAGCGGTAATTGCCCCAGGCAACAACAGAAAAATTGGTATTTTTCCTCAGATACCAAAAGTCCGCGCAGCAAGTTAAGAGGACCAATGGAATGGCAACTTTCAGGTGAGTGCTGTAATTGCATTTTACACAAGTTTCTCAGTAAAGGGTTAAGCGTGCATAGGAGTAAACGTGACTTCCATGTTCCTTACACTCTTTGCTCGCAAGAAGACTTCTGAAAACATGGTAGATCTTCCACCTAGGTTACCCAAGGATGGGGAGAGAGAGAACCGAGGGAGAAAGGAGCAGGGGAATAATCTCTTGCTTCCCTGTTCTCTTACCATTTTGGCTGGCAGACTTCAAGTTCCAGTCACCCAACCTAAGGCGGCGGGAGCCGCTGTCACTGCCGGGGGCAGCTCCCGACCGGCCGCCCCGGGGGCGCGCCCCCGCACCTGCGCCCTCGGCCCGCCGCCCTGCCTCCCCCTTCCCCAGTAAACCAGAGTCCCCCGGGCCGCTGGGGGCTGCCGGGCTTGGGGGACACGGGGACGCGCCCCTCTGCGGCGAGGCCGCGGATCCGCGCGGAGCGAGGCCGGGACACTCGGCCCCGCCCGGCGCAGGCGGCGGAGCCTCAGCGGGAGCGGGGCCGCCCGCCCCCCTTCCCCCCCGCGCCGGCTGCTGGGCCGCGGCGGGCGCGCTCCTGCTGGGGAGGGGACGGGGGAGGGAGGGGCGGAGGCAGGC
>JASVER010000151.1:1418353-1436826 GCA_030449065.1 Oceanodroma leucorhoa | reverse complement strand
GTGCGCCCGCCAGGCGCGCTGCGCTACGGCGGCGCCGCGCAGCCTGCCCCAGCCGCCGCCGCCGCAGCGGCCCCGCACCTCTCCCGAGCGGCGGGGCGGTGGATGCCGAGCCCGCCTCGCCCCGGCAGCCAGCGGGCAGCTGTCCTGCGGAGGAGCCCCTCGGACGCGGATCAGCGCGCTCGCACGGACACGGGCGCACACGGGCACACACGCACGCCCGGGGGGGGCAAGCCGAAGATGCTGCAGCTGGGCAAGGTCAGGACCTTGCGGTGAAGCCCGGGGCTGTCGCTCGCCCCCCCCCCCCCCCCCCTTCCCCTTCATCCTTGCCTAGCGGACTGAGGATTTGCTGTTGGGTTTTGGTATATGTTTGGGAGAAAGCAGACTGAATCGGCGCCGATCGGTGAGTACGACAGGCACCGTAATGGTGCCAGGTTYACCCCCCTCCCTCCCCTCCCGCTTGCGTGGTATTTCTTCTTGGTGCGGGCTCCTGCACTGCTCCCCTCGGCGAGGCAGCCGGGCTGGGCTGGGCTGCTGRGAGCTGTGTTTGTGTCTTCAGCGGAGAGGTAACAAAGTGCGTTATTTTCTCTTGTTTCTTCCTCCCGCGCCTCCCCCCGCTCCATCTCTTTCCTCCCTTTCTTTCTACGTTAGTCGTTGCTTATGTAGGGCATCCGCGGCACCGTGTCTCCCGACGCCCAGCACTAATGTACTCGTTATGGCAGTGAAGTCATGGGCCGGGGAGGAGGAGGAGGAGGATGAAGAGGAAGAAAGGGCCCGGGGACCCGCGGGCGGGGGCAGCGCCCGGCCCTGCGCGGAGCCCGCGCGGGGGGTGCCGGCGCGATGGCCCGGGCCCTGGGGCGGCTCCGAGCGGCGGCGGCTGCGTGTGCGTGTCTCTGTGTGTGTGTGCGTGTSTCTGTGTGTGTGTGCGTGTCTCTATGGGGCGGGGGTGTGTGTGTTCTTCCTTTGAAGCCACCGCCTGCGAAATTCTGCGCTCGAGGAGCGGGCGGAGGGGGGTGGGGAGGGGAGCCACGATGTGCACTGTGGTGTTTCGTTGATCTATATTTAATGGCTGAAAGGAAAGATGCTTTTCTTTCCTTTACCCTTACCTTACTCTCACTCTGGTGTGTAATGTGCTTGCATCGATCGGTCGAAGCGTAGCTTCAGCTGAATCAAGTCACCACAGAGGAGGTGCAGCAGCACAGGCAGTACATGTAATACACAAATTCATCTGGCCGGGGATCTTGGAGAAAAAATAAAAAAAAAMCTGAAGAGGGATCATTTTAGAAACCGTGTTAAATTTCCCCTGGAGGGATTTGAGGCATGAATACGTGAAAGACTGGAGTACAGCATCTTGTGCAGGGGCATTTTCTTTCTCATAGTTTAAGTGTTAGGGTGTGCTTTGTTCAGATTCAGAGTGTCATGATTAACCCTATGCMTTGTAGAATAATATCCAAAATTTGCAGAAAATATTTAGAAATGAATATGCCCCTTTATTAAACACCCAGCTGTTAACTTTATCGGCTGTAGTAACTGATATTTGTGCCCCTTAAAACATGTATGCCTTTTTATTGGCAATAACAAGATAAAGTAAAAACTTCACATTGCAGGTTTATTTTCACAGTCTGTATAGGTAGTCTGTATGTAAAGCGAACACAGTGAATCGGCCTGAGCTGTGGTTTGTAGCAAACCTCTCCATAGGGTATGTCAAGACTTACGTACCTCAAGATAGTGAGAGGACTACCCAGAATTATGTGGAGTTTATGTAAGTCTGTTGTGGGCTTTTGCAAAATCATGAGAGGGGAAAATATCTTTGTCATCCTGTATTTAAGGGTGTATTCATCCTGTCTTAAAAAATGAACTGATTATCTAACTCATGTAGGCTGCGTTGATATTTTTCAAACAGCCTAGTTAGTTGGTCAGTGTATAAATGACACGGCGTGAGGGAGTTAGGTGTGGGTCTCCAGAGAAAGCTGCTGCATATCCTACTTGTGGGCCTCTGAGACTCAAATGGCTTTAGGGCTTTTGTGAACCTGTTTACCTTTACACAGGTTATCATCTGCGGAGGAGCCCCAACCCTAAACCCAAACCACCTAGGAAGACTGTGATATATATAAGCAAAACCCCGACATTCTACGATGATCAAATACCCTTGTAAGACTAATTCTGAACCCAGTTGGTGAAGCTGTCTCTTTTCAGTCTGTGAATGACTTGACCCTTTAGGAGCCTTGACTGACTACCAGTCTGCATCCTGCAAAACTGCAGAGAACTTGCAGTAGGTCATCCTCATTAGTAAGAAGTTGATTTATGGCTTGGGACAGCGTTGAATGTGATTGTGTTGAATGTTGTAGTGCTGAAACAGGAGATCGCATCTTGATCACGTTGTTCAGAGGTGGTTTTTGCAGTCTGTTATATAAGAGAGGCTCTGAAAAAAGGAGTAGCGGGCTGTGCTGTGTATACATACCAAAGGAAATACCCCTCAAAGCTTCTGGTGGRAAGCAAAGTATTTATTTCTGAATGCCAGTTGCATGACTTTTTGTGGATTGCAAGAAAGATGCTTTTGGGAGGGAACTCCAGCTACAGTGCTCGAGTTCTWTTTGTCAGGTACCTTAACAGATGTTAAAAGCAATAAATAGCTCATCAGTGACACAAACTTGTGACTTTTGCTCTGKTTTTTTGAATAATGCTACTAAAATAATATTATCCCCACATAATAAGCTCTGACAGASAGCTGCACAAAATAGAAATAATAGCAACTAAAAAAAAAAGGTGTATGCATAATTCTGATTTGCATAATTTACCTTTGCTAATAGATGGTACCAATTTAATGGCTGTGGTTCAGTGTTAAGTATTTGTTTCCAAACACACGTGTAMAATCAACTTATGCTACAAAGGAAGTGCTGGAGCAGTTTATTTTAAGGGTTTTAAGAAATGCGTTTCTAGGTAGGTCTGTAGATGGGCATGTAAATGGAGCAGCTAACAGAATCAGCAGAACTCGAGTGTTAAATTTTGCACTAAATTTCAGATACATTTTATATTTCATGGTTCAGTGTGATACGATTTTTAGAGCCTATCACTTGTGGAAATTCCAGCGTATCTTTGTTAGGATCTCAAACATACATTTCAACAATTCCTTAGAAGCAACTGTTTTCAGGAGTATCAGCAGGATAAGGAAAATACATTATTACAGTACTCTTTACTTAAATAAGGACTTGTGGTTTTGATGCTTATTGATTGCGCTTGTAAGTCATGAAGAGTTTGATATTTCAAGTCACAGCTGAGGTTTGACAAAAATGAAATTGATTGTTCCTCCCCTTGAAGGATTCAGTAAGATCTTATTACAGGATGGCTTTTGGATCCTTATTTAACTGCACAATATTAAATTTAGTAGTCTAATTATTAATAACATACAAGCAAACAATAAACCTTAATGGAGGCAGCATTTTTAAACATGGTGCATTTATTTTTTTAAATGACAGAATGATTCTCAAATAGGACTAAACCAGCTTTGCTTTTAAATAAGAGATTGATTTTTTTTTTTCCTGACAAAAGTCATTACACCTGCAAAAACATTATTTTTCTGACCTTTTTTCCCTTTCTTTTTTTTTTGTTGGGGTCATGATAGGAAAAGTTATTTCTCTTATGTGAGTAGGAAGTCTCCATGCAGGACAGGTATGCAATCCTCTGCTCACGTACTGCAGAACCACATGATCCTTTGGCTAATGGCTCTTCTGTAGTTAGACGCACTTGGAAAGAAATTTGAATGCAGCATGACACACTGAAACAACTTCTTCTATCCCCTTGGGATGTGCTAACTTGGTGTCATGAATGGGTTGTAAAAGCAGATTGCCTGACCAGATTCTCTGGCAGTATGCAGGACGAAATTTAAGTTCAATAAAATTGAAAAGGAAATATGGTATCTGTTTATATGTAAACTGATAGCCATGTTAATAGATTTTTTTTTTTTTTTGTATTAGTTGCCAGTTTAGTGTAAAACTAAGAAACGGAGAAACATTCATTATCTACGAGAGCAAGTGTTTAGTATTTGTTTAAATTGCTCTTGGCATGCTAACTTCTAGTGCATCCTACTGGCTCTTAATCTGCCTGTTCTACTTTACAAAACTCAATTATAGTATTAAGCAATTAACTTCAAGAGACATAAAGCATGGAAGAGTCTTGTCCTTTTGGCCACTGCTCATTTTATTGAAGCTTCTGGAAGAAAACAGGCTTCTAGTTTTCTAGTTTAAAACTTCATACTTCTCAGACCTACCAAAAAGGCGGTAACTTTTTAAAATTCATATATAAAATGGCTATGTTTGATGTTACATTTATTATGGTTTATTGCATTAGCCATAATAGTTCTACTGTATAACAAACCATTATTTTCCACTTGTTTTCATTCATTTTGAGAAGCCACAAATATGCAGAGTCCACTTTGAGTAGTAACATCCAAAATCAAGAACATCTGAAAGCCAAAGGCGCTTTTCATAAAAGGTTCTCTAGGGGAAGATTTTGCATTCCCCCCTCCGCCCCCCCTCCTTTTTTTTTTCTTGCCAAGTTTGCAGCTGATTTCTTCATCTCCCAAAAGTCTTCACAGTATACAGCAATTTCCTTTTGGTCAAGAAAATTACTTTTGGAAACTGRCAATAAAACTTTAATTTGTCTGCTTAGTGTAACATAAACATATTCTTTTTTCAGCCATAGGTACATTCTTCTGTCCTAACCCAGTCAATTACTGTTCAATTAAGTAACACCAAAATATCCCTCTACGGCTGAATTTTTGAAGGGAGCCAAATGAAATTAGGCAGGTAGYGTAAATAGGGATTCTGATGGGGTTCTTAATTGTTTTAAACCTGCTGAATGAGACTTAACTCTTACATATTCATTTATATCAGGTTAATTTATTTTAAATTACTAAGATGTTTGGGGAAATAATTAGAAATAATTTTCAGTGATGTGGTGGAAATTGGCTGTACCTTTTAGTACCACTAGGGTTGTTAAAATTTGTAATCTGCGTCCTGTAAAGGCACAAGCCTTTTATTACCACCAGCAAGGAGTGTGGAAGGGTGACAGGCAGTGGTCTCAGGGGTAACTCAAGGCTCCAGACAATAAATTTCAAGGAATGTGTTATATTTTAATTCCTGCTTCCTGTGAGAGTACTTCTACAATTTTTGAAGCTGGATATCTGAAAAGAAAGAAAATCTGCACTGGATGTTGAA
The DNA here is from genome assembly GCA_030449065.1 of Oceanodroma leucorhoa. Classification (NCBI taxonomy): domain Eukaryota; kingdom Metazoa; phylum Chordata; class Aves; order Procellariiformes; genus Oceanodroma; species Oceanodroma leucorhoa. Next base: position 1,431,613 of record JASVER010000151.1, on the reverse strand, counting down.
AACAGAACATGTGAACCTTACAATTTTTGTTTATAGTTTTCCACCAAAATACTGAAACTCATGAGTGTGTGTATTTCTGGTATGCTAGCTGATCTAGAGAGATATGTGTTGTTTTTTTTTTTCTTTAATATTTACATTATTTTAGATTTATCTGAGTGAAGAGTCTAACTTGTACAAAGGAGTGCAGTTCTCTGAAAATGACATTCACSATTATGTGAATCAACTCCTGGCATTCTGGTATTTTCTCCTAGTGTTGTACTTGGCTGGACAGTAATCGGGTTTCTTTGACAGCAGATTGTTTTTGTCCCAGTCAGATTTGCTTGTTTAAAAATAATTGTTCTTCTTGCCAAGAGGTTGATTGTTGCTTTACCTGTTTGGCATATGAGAAGGCAAAAGCTCATTTTCACGCTCATTTTGTGGCATRAAAAATGGCATGGCATGGGATATGGAGGTTCATATTCAATGAAAAGCAGAGTGAGAAGGCAGAAGGCAGGTCAGAGAACGGTTATCTAAGGAAACAACAGCTTAAAGGTTTTCAGCAATGGAAATGCCTCAAGGTTAGACATGGAAAGCCTGCTTGGGCAAACTTTGTTGTGGTCTTGTATGCCAGAATTTTTAGAGAAATTGAGTTCTTTAAATAAGCAGATATCTGAAGGCAATCTTAACACCATCTCTTTCTCAGTTATATTTCTTACAACAGCTCAACTTCAGGACAGCTTTTGAACATTCCTAATGGCATCATCTCATTTCTGAATGGCGTGGTACCTCTGAAAGTGAGATTCTGTGTGATCTAGAAGCTGAAGTCTCACAGTGGGAGTTGGGCTGCTAAACAGTGTAGATGCTAAATACAGACTGGATAATCTAGTGAATTCTTACAAATCAAAATCTAGGTCAGTCTATGAGCATTTTGACAAATTGTCAAATATGACTAATCATTCTATGATTTTGTTAAACTTTCTGAATATTTCTGWTGAAGTACCTGTATCCTTGATCACTGCATGATGGTAACCTGAACCTTCAGTTCAGTGCCTAACCTTGTCTGACCTAGTGTGCTTAGAAATGCAGTAAATAGAAGAAAAAAGCTTTGGGTACTTTAAAAAAGTTTGTGCTTTAATGAAGGAGATTGACAGTAATTGATGAATTGCATAATTCTTGCTATTCTTACTGCAAATGGTTTTGAAGCTTGAGTTACAAGAATAATGTGACTATATATGGATTTCTATTGCAGTGTTGATGTATGTCATCTGATGGTACTGGGGAAAACTTGGAAATGTGATAGTATGTCTTCTACATAAGTGTCAATAATGTAGAACACCTAATGCATTCTCAAAATTATCATTACAATCAGAAACACACAAGACACTTGCATCTGATTTCATTATTTCTGTTGTTAAACCACATCCATAGCATTTAAGCCCAACAGAAAGTTTTTGAGTAACAGGATTGGGAGTCCTACTTCGGGATCACCAAATGAATTCCCAAATGCCTCTCGGCTATGTCTACGTGATTTTTAGAAGGTAAAGTTTGGTTCATTCTGGGGAAAAATAGCATTTATAATCTGGCACAGACCTCATTAGGGATTAACTACTACACATGCTTTTATTTTACTAATAACATACACATTCCTATAGTTGAATGCATATGAGAGATGCAACACCATTTCCTCTTTTTCTCCTGCATAAATATGATGGTCCCTTAAAGATTTGGTAGGTTCCCAAGTATGTATTTTTGGTTGAAAGTGTTTCTGACAAGCTTGGCAGCTTATTGCACTTATTTCTCACTTCTGAATTCTATTGTCTTTACCAAGAACAAGTAAAGTATTGCACAAAGCCTCAAGGGTCTTGGTGGACTCTGACTTTAATCTCTTCAAAGAAGGATGGGCAGGTTGAGCTTAATTAGAAACATGTGTGTCTAATCAAAGGGTAAATTTAGAGTCGCAGGCTTTAAGAACTGGCATTAGAAACAGAGTCATGATAGCAAGAAATCTTTTTCATATAAATGGGAGCATTGAACAGAAGCCATAGTATATCTGAGAAGCCTAATGCACTATTCTGTTAAGCAATTGTTTAATATTCTCAGGTAAATAGGTCTTTTTAATATGTGTCATTACATTTTTTTTTCAATAAAAACAAATTCCAAAGCATGCATTTCTGGTCAAACTAGGGAAGTTCGTTAGCCTCTGAGTGTTTCCACTGGGATCCTGCACACTTAATTCTCAATGCTGACTGTCATAATGAGCACTCAAAGGATGGATAATACTATTCATTTCAAAAAGAAACAAGCAGTTCCTTATATTCTGTGTCACCTTACGTAGCATAGGTCTGTGCAGCAATTACTTTATGTGGATGAAATGCAAAGGTATGGTGTAAAACTTAACCTTTACATCTCTTCTTTGCCTTTTTGAGGTTGAGTTTTGATCAGTTGWCTTAAGTGTTCCCTCTCTGTAAATACGTTTTAATTAAAAGTACCCAAGATTAACCAGCTTTGTAATTCTTACTTTTCTATCTCTAAGTCTAGGAGGTGCGGTGCATGTATAGGTCTTGCTGTCTGTTTTTTTTCCCCRGTCTGTTTGAAGAGATGTGAATTTTTGGTAGTGAGCAATAAATATTTCTTCTACTTCATGTGTATTAGTATAAAAAGACTTAAACTGAGCAGAGAAGTCACCTGTTTTTGAGTGGTAAAAACAAAATTCTAGACTTTGATCATGTTTTATGTCTTCAATTTAGCTTAGAATGGCTAAAACTTTGCACAGTTAGATTAAGTAAAGCAGTTTAGTCTGATTTCCGAAATAAGATTTAATTTTTTTTTTTTTTTTTTAAAGCAAGTGCAGTATTAGTATTTGGGGAATATGCTATACTTGACATTTAATGCCAGCTAAGTGCCACATAAACTTGACCTACTTTTAGGACTTTGGGACATCTTGGATTTTTGAGATCTGGCATCTCTCTCTGACCTCCTGAACATGCTGATGTTGTTTCATTGGAAAGCATGCTGGGCAGTGTCACTTCAGAGAACCTGATTTTCATGTTTGTGTGTGAACTACCTAAATATATTTACTCAAACCAGCACTGGCCAGCAAGGGGGAGCAGGGGTTTCCTCTACAACATTGCTCTGCCCACCAGAGTCCTCAGGCTGACATTGCTGATGGATCGCTTTGTCTGAGACTCTCTCAGCATGGTCTCCCCTCTAAAAATATCCGGCGAGGAGCTACTTGGCTTTTGATCAGTGGTGATGACGGTATTTCAGGTCCCCAAATGACAGATTGCTGGTGATCTATTGATAGAACAGATTTGGAGCAATGATGTTTGTCAAGAAGCCAAAGACTCTGCAGTGTAAATTGCTTTTGCTTTTTTTTTTTACTGTGTATCTAGTGTCCAAAGCAGAGAAGGAGATCTGAGATACTGTTAACAGCAAACCAAAAAAGGCTGGGGGAGGAAGGTGGGGACAGGGAGACAGGCTGGAAGGCACAACTGCTGTATTGTCAATGAATAGGAAAGATGCTAATTCAATCTTTTAACATAGGTGGTTGAGCCACTCTGATGATTTCTAGTAAAAGATTTTAGAAATACATTTTCAGGAGTGTGTTATTTACAAAAGTTACCAGTTCTAACAGGACATCTTGCACAGATACAATAAGCAAAACACAATTTGAACGTGTTTAAGAAATTCATGCATGCATGTATGCTACTCGTATGCTATAAGCAGGTATAGCRTATTAGCTGCACCTGTGTCAAATGTTAAAATTCCTCTCTTGCATGAGTGTTACATAACTTGTATATCAAGCTCAAAAGCAATGTAATTTTGTATTTTCCCCCAGGCAAACCCCAATTGTACTGTTGTTGAGTTAAGTAACAGGAATACAACTGATTGAGTGGGAGACCTGTGCTTTAAGATGTACCACAGTAAAATATTTTTTTCTCTTTATTTAACCTTCTTTCACTTGACTTGTCAATAATTCCATGATCTAATGTTTGGCATGACACAGTTGTTTGAGGTTTTTTGGGTTTGTTTTGGTTTGGTTTGGYTTTGTTTGGTGTTTGTTTGGTTTTAAGAAAATTAAAACAAGTATTACAGTGTTATCATAAAACAGGCAGGATTAGTAATCTGAGTAGTAGTTTATAATTTTTATACTTTAGAACTCATACGTTTTGGCATGCTGGGTTAAATGATTATTTTCCAGATTTGATCAATAKATGAGTTCCAGGTGCGGGAAAAAATGGTGAAGGAGTGGGAAAAGAAGGAAAAAATCAGAATGCTAGTTTGTTTAGCTAACTTATCTTACAGACATGTCCTTCCTGACCTGTAGAACAGTATAGTTGTGGAAGTATAAGGTTTGTTTTTGCCTGATACTATAGTRTGCTTGTCAATAAATGGTATTGCTCTCTAGAAAGTCGTGTAGACCTCTAAAACAATGGAAATACGTGTTCTTGGGAATGAAGCAATTACTTCTCCCCCTTCCGCTGTTTTTAAATTCACTTATTCATAATGTATTTAGCATGCCTCCAGTAAAATACCAGGACTGTAATAAAGAAGCAAGGAATCCTGATTTTTGGAGGGCTTAATATTCTCATCATAACATTTAAGTATCCACATTTTTCAAATACTTTTCTAATAAATCCTTATTTAAATATGGTCTTTTGGTTCTACTTTGGATTTAATAACTACATAGTATTGGCAGGTGGCCAAAAATGAARGTTTTTTTCACATGGTTTTATTTAGGAGTGTCTGATTTGTAGTGTTATGTAATATAGTAATATTTTTTGCTTAACAAAAGAGAATGAGTGGTTGGTGTGAAAAAGCTGAGTGGGCCAGTAGGAATGGGACAGGTGGAAAAGTGAAGCAGTCCCTAAAACTGAAATCAGAGGGAGAATGGGATGGAAAAGAGTGATTGCTCTTGAGGTTACAAAGTTAAAAGTATTTCCCTAACTGTTCTACCTGTTGATCCACTTTCTGAAGGGCATTATTCCTACGCAGTGGACTATAAGGATCCAGGTGAATCCTTACTATATATATAGTCTCTTGAACTGTTTGTCTCTAGAGAAGTAGGTGCCAGGTTTCCTCCCTTGCACGCATTCAAGGTGATATTAGTTTGTGCTCTTCTTGGTTCCACTCTTCTTTCATGCTTACCTACCTATCCAGCAAAACCATGTGCTGGTAAATGTGTTGTACATGTTAGGATGCTGTCACCCTACAAAGAAGCTGTATTGRTGTTTACACTGAAAAAAGGGTTAATGAGTTTGTTTGACATTTTAATGATGTGATTTAGTCTTCAGGTCTGGAATAAGCTATTGGACTTCAGGTTCAACTTTTTCTTTTCATCTGAGGATAGAAATGCAAGCTTTGGACACTGAGAACACATTTAGAAATACCCATTCTTCTGTATGTTTGTTGAATGCACGTATATTAATATGTGGGATATTGTTATTTGAATAAAAGTTGTAAAATAAAAATGAGAGAGAATTTGAACTCCGTAAATTTCCCTTCTTTATTGCTGGGAAGTGTGGTAGCCACCTGAAACTTAGGTTAGATGAAGTTCGTTATTTTTCTTAAAGCAAAAGTATTTGTTTTCTTACAGTGAAACAAAAAGACTACAGTACTTAATAACAGCTACGGTACAACTAAATTAAGTAGATGGTATAAGAGAGACTTTGGGGTCTGTATCAAGATGGGGAACATACATAAAGGTAGAAATGTCTATGTAGAAGTGTGGTATGGGCTTTCAGTGGCCGCTCCCATTCAGAAGGGAAATCAATCTCAGCAGTAAGTGGTAGCTACAGTACCTCAGATTGCCTGTGTAATTCATCAAGAACCTTGCCTGTTGGATTGGTATGAGTTGAGACGTATGTTTGGGTTTTGATCAGCTAAAGGAGGCAACATCACTGCGATAAACCTTCTGTTACTTCAATGGAGTTTGAGGATAGCTAAAATAATTTTAGTTTTGTATTCCATTCCCTTCAATGTGCAACTTACAGTAGTTTATGTGAAAGGGTTAGAGACTTGTGATTTATTTCACAATACCAGGTTTTAGATATAAAGTGTATTTCTGAAGCACAGCTATACATCTGCATTTCACAGGAAGAGTCGGAGAAAGGCAGGCCAGCACAAAGCTTTTTCTTCTTTGCACATGAATCATTTTATAGCTTCTTCAAAAAGGTGACTTACCCTGCTGAATGAATTTATAGAACATTGTGTAATGTTTCTGATGTTTTAATCTTCATCTTTTTCATAAACGTGTAGAAAAGAAGAATAAAAAGGGGATTGCAATTTAAGGTCTGAGCATTTCTACATATAWAATTTCTGAAGTTTGAATATATATGCAAAGTTTTAATATTACCTAAATAGGACATTCAAATATTACCCAAAACATAACAGACATATAAAGCAGTGCTGCCTCTTTCTTAATTATTTATTTCTGTCAGGCAGGCTTCCTCTTTTGTAAAGACTTTTTGTCTGGTTGTCTTGAAACTGTCAGAAATGGCTTAAATAGAATATCATGAAAGCTTTTGTTGCCTTGTGAATTCTGTTGTTGCATTTTTTTTTTAAATTATTTTAAACATCTGGGATCTCCCCTGCTCTCTGACAGAACGTGTTAACGCATGCACGCTTGTTAACAAGTGATATATATTGCATCCCTTTGCAGTTTATGGTACTACTTTACAGCTGAAATAATTTTATGGTGCAAAAAGGTGTTGTCAAGGGGCTGAAGCTGCTACCTCTAGATGCAGGCTAGCTTGTGGTGGAAGCCCCAGGAATTCCTTCAGTCGTCCTGTTTGCAGCTCTCATTTCAAACTTTCTTATCGCTCTGAAACCAAACTTCTCAACGTCAGAGTGGAAGTGTATTCACTTCTTATTGATAATGAATTTCAGTAGGCTAATTTTGTTATGAAACTTGGACCTCAGACCTAAGTTGCAACAGGAGCTTGAAGCTAGTTATAAATATCCCAGTGTTTCCCACCTTGAAATAAGGAGTGAGCTCAACACCTCTGAGTTAATCTGTGACCTTTTACAAGCAATAACAAACAGAAGAACCACAGTCCTTTCCTTTTTTGTTTCAAGCGAAAAGCAGCAAACAATCTCAGAGCAGGAAGATGAGGCAATGTTTGAATTTCCTATATCCATAGTGCTATGCTTCAGCACTCTTTGCTTGTGCAGAGTGGCATACAACCAACGCCCTCCCAGGGCGTGTTTAGAAAATTGTGTGCTGTAGATTCATTAACTGTACCATATATGAAAGACCATATGCAAGAATGCAGATGGAGTAACAGACTGTAATGTTAATTTATCAATCATCTAAGCAATCAAACATAGTGGTGGCTCTTTATTTTGTACTACATCAGTGTTTTGACAACTGAACTTAAGATCACAACCCTGTTGAACTGAGGCTGTCCAAAAGATACTCACAGATGGTCCTTATGTTGAAAAGTTCAAAAACCTAGCTAACACAATTGCTGAAGGGAAAACAAGTCTAGGGGGGTTGAAAACAGGTCAGGTACAAGCATGAAAATACGGTCCTGGTTGCGTATGTGCTCTGTCTCCTAGAACATGTAGCCCTTTCCATGTCGCTTAAGCAAATACTTGTCTCTTGCTACACTGCTCTCAGTGCATGGATGGCATAAAACTAACTTTTGCTTGACTTCATATGACGTTTTCCCAAGCAGGTAACAACATGTTTGATGTGATGCATGAGGCTTTTTTCCAAAACAGAAAACTTCATTACTGAGCTTGTGTCCCTTCTTTAAAAAAATGAAAATAAGTAGAATAGAATAGAATAGAATTATTAAGGTTGGAAAAGACCCCTAAGATCATSAAGTCCAACCATCAACCCAACACCACCATGACCACTAAACCATGTCCCGAAGTGCCACATCTACAYGTTTTTTGAACGCCTTCAGTGATGGTGACTCCATCACTTCCCTGGGCAGCCTGTTCCAATGGTTGACCACTCTTTCAGTRAAGAAATTTTTCCTAATGTCCAATCTAAACCTCCCCTGGCGCAACTTGAAGCCATTTCCTCTCGTCCTATTGCTTGTTACTTGGCAGAAGAGACGAACACCCACCTCGCTACAGCYTCCTTTCAGGTAGTTGTAGAGAGTGATAAGGTCTCCCCTCAGCCTCCTCTACTCCAGGCTAAACAACCCCAGCTCCCTCGGCTGGTCCTCATAAGACTTGTTCTCCAGACCCTTCACCAGCCTCATTTCTTTCTCTGGACACGCTCCAGCACCTCAATGTCCTTCTTGTAGTGGGGGGCCCAAAACTGAACACTGTATTTGAGGTGCGGCCTCAAAAAAGGGGAGTCATTTGGAACAGAAAAAAGAAGGGGGGGAGAGGTAAACTGTGCTAGGTCCCTTCTCCRTGAGAGGTTTAAAGAACAAAACCAGAACTTGCTTTTGCAAGAACAATGAAGCTGTACAAAGTATCACTGAATACTCTGCTGCTGGTCCCTTACCGCAGCATTAATAATACTGTATTAACACAGAGTGTATAAGGAATTGGTATTAAACTCATTTGTGACCAAGAGTCTTGCTATTGTTTCGTCATGTACTAAGAGAGAGAACTGCACAGACAGCTTCTTTTCAAGCCTTGTTGTGGTACCAGTAATAATTTCTTTGCAATCCTTTCCTTTTTTGTTTCAAGCAAAAAGAAGAAAATCTCAGTTAGAGCAGGCGGATGAGGCACAAATGTTTGAATTTCCTATATCCATAGGTTGTCATCTTCAAATAGGGATCAAGTTGATGTTGAAGTAATAAAGATTCTTTCAGCAAAATAATTAGCATAGGTAAGCCCTAGAATATTTGGACAATCTCTCAGCAATTTTCTCTCACTTTCACAAAACATTAAATACTATTCTAATTTTTGTTTGTCTTAAAAATATCTCAGAGCTTTTAAGATGATTTCTCAAAAGTGGTCTTTTTTGACATAATTTTTCTTGACGTTCATTTCGTAAGGAGAAACAAACAAACAAAGAAAACACAAAAGAAACAAAAAGGAAACAAAAGGGGAAGGGGCAAAGGCGGCTGAGCACCCTAGGTGTTGACTCAGTGGATCAGAAGGTAACCATAGACTTTTCATTGCACTGTGTATATTAGGTAGAAGTTGCCTTTATCACTTCGTGTGTTTAAAATGAAGTAAAGTACCTCAACAAATATAGGCAATGACTTTGGTGTCAAGAATGTATAATGATGTTTTTGGCCATATTATGGATTGTGTTYATTGTTCTGGAATAATTTACAGGTAGTAAGATAATACACAATCAAAAATACATTTAATGCAATATTAATTTGAAAAATAAAATTTGTAAAATTAATGTTTCATGAAATTTAAGTTTAATCTTTTGTAGCTGCTGCTATTTCAGTTAAAATAATAATTAAAAAAAGGTTTGCTGAGTAAAATTAATTTATTGAAGAAATCTAATTTTCACAACTGATCTATTTATATACTTTTAGTCAGCCTTGATAGTGTGGTCTATTGAAACGTACAGTGAATTTTAGAACATCTGCCTTCTAATTATTCTAAATATCACCATCTTACATGCATGTACATAAGGTGTTTTTATACATTTCTATTCTAGGAGTTGCTCAAAGCATGTCTTTGTTTTTCTTACCCATTGTTCCTCTAGGTTGTCAGACTTTTGTGTAGTTAACAAACCACTTACACCTCAAAAGGGTAAATACAATGTGAATGACAATGGTATTTCCTACAGATATAATCCGAAGAGAAATTTCAGTTTAAAAACCATAGTTTCTAGGAGATAAGTTTGTTTATCAGTATGTGTGGGTATAGCTGGGTACATTATCTCCTTTATCTGGTAGAGATAACTTTTTTTGTGTGCTCAGAGGATGGATATACTTTGAATCTTTTTTATTTTCTTTTTTTTTTTTTTCTTCCAATAGACTGTTCCACAGTTGAGTGCCCTTCCCTGCCATCACTCAGTCTCCTGCTCTCATGAGCTTTACTGTAGGCTTCATTACCTGTGTTTTCAGCTACTAGCTGGCTTGTTTTGGATACTGCTTTTTGCTGAGTTAAGGCACAGGCTGTTGTTAGTGGCAGAGAACCAGAGCTCACTCTTCATGGCTGTGGTAACATGAAATTTTGTGGCATCTCATTATCGGTCTGTGACTATCAAGCTGTCTCAGGATGGTTCCACTAGGGCTTTTCCTTTTATTCCAGTGTGGACTCTGTGACAGATGGAAGAATGTATCTGATCCAATGCTAATAAACAGCTGACTTGGGCTTCAGAATTAACTTGTAGGCAACAGTATATTTGCTCACCGAAAAGTGGAAGTTTGTACTGATCCACTTTATCATGGCATGTGCCCATCACCTACTAGTTGTAGGAGATTTAAAGTCTCTAATAATTATCTTTGAAATGTCATGGTAATCAGGGGAGGTTCCTGAGGACTGGAGGATCTGGGGAACTACAGGCCAGTCAGCCTCATCTCAGTCACTGGGAAGGTGATGGAGCAAACCCYCCTGGAAATAATTTCCAAATATATGAAGGACAAGAAGGTGATTGGGAGTAGTCAGCATCAGTTTATGAAGGAGAAGACATGCTTGACCAGCCTGATAGCCTTCTACGATGAGATGACTATGGTGGATGAAAGGGAGAGCAGTGAGTGTCATTTATTACGACTTTATGGGAGACTTTTGACAGTCCTCATAGGCAAGCTCTTGAAGTACGGATTAGATAAATGGACAGTGACGTGAACTGAAAACCTGCTGAGCTACTGGGCTGAAAGGGTTGTGGTCAGCAGCATGAGGTCCAGCTGGAGGCCAGTCACTAATAGTGTACCCCAGGGATCGATATTGTGTCCTATATTGTTTAACATCTTTGTTCATGATCTGGGTGATGGGACAGAGTTACACTCGGCAAGTTTGCAGATGTTACAAAACTGGGAGGAGTGGCTGATACGCCAGAGGATTGTGCTGATGTTCAGGAAGATGTTAACAGGTTGGAGAAAATTGCTGACAGGAACCTTGTGAAGTTCAACAAAATGCCAAGTTTTGCACCTGGGTTGTAATAACTCTTGCACCAGTACATGCTAGGGCCAACTGGATGGAAAGCAGCTTTGCAGAGAAGGATCTGGGGTTCCTGGTGGACAAGCTGAACATGAGCCGGCAGTGTGCTCTCATAGCAAAGAAGGCCAAACAGCCTCCTGGGCTGCATTAAGAAAAGCATCACCATGAAGTGGTGGGAAGTGACTCTTCCCTTCTACACAGCACYGATGAGGCCACATCTGGAGAGCTGTGCGCAGTTCTGCTGCATTTCTAGATAATTCACAACTGTTCATTGACTTCTGCTTTGGCATCTGCGTTGTCTCAAAGAAATTCAGATATTAGTGGGCTGTAGTATCAGTTTAACTGTTACTTAACGTCAAATGAGGAACAAGGCTTTAAACTGGGAATGGAAGCTGTTTGGGACCAGGGAAGTGTCTTGGGTATGGGCCTGATGTGTTCCCACTGACACTTGCTTTTAACACAGTAGGCAACTGGTTTCTCAGCAAATGGGAGTCTGTGTGCAGTCTCCAGATTGAAGATTGGATGCGTCAATCATCCCAAGGGTGCCAATTGCATTGTGGCTTGTCCAGTGTGCAGGGGAAGTTTGTTGGCAGGCAGATGGCAAATGAATGTTCTGATGTTGCCTGAGAACTTAGACATAACAGGATGTAAAGGAGCTCAAAGCTCTGCAGGGCTTCTGATGGGGCCCGTATGCCTGCAGAAGGGTGTCCGTGTAGCACCATTTAGCTTTGCTTGAGACCAACTCTTCTACATTCAAGAGCTAGTCTCCTGAAACTCAAAATTCACAGTAGCTAGAGCTGGATCCCTGAGGAGCCATCATCAAGATATTTCAAGAGTCCCATTAGTTTTCTCCGAAGAGAAAGTAAGTTTTTTCTTCTTCAAGGGTTTTCTCTGAAGCAGACGCTCTATGACTTTCTAGCAATTGGTCTTCATTTCATTTCATCAGTCACTGATATGGCAGTCTACTTCAAATAAAGTGATGTGTATTTCTCAAATTACTCTGATACTGAAACTGGAGAAGTATATGTAGCATGCTCCCTTTTTTCTGTTGCTCCTGGGATACCCTGGTCCACACTCTGATCCATGTGGTTTTTATTTGGTTTCTCAACAAAAGCAAGGAGGGATGCTTGCAACAAAAGACCAGTGGTCTCAGAGTCAGAAAGCTTTGGATTAATGGCTGACAATTTCAAACCATCCTAAAAATAAACACTTCACAGTTGGAATTTACATTTTTCATTATATTAYTGATGATAGGAAATGCCTCTTTAATATTCAGATTCTAAAATGTTTTTTCTTTTTTTTATTTCATAATGAAGCATCTTAAATGAGTGATTGTTTCCTGCTTTTGTTGGAGGAAGTTGGTTAAATGTGAACAACTGCTCAAAAGACTCTGTATTTTTGGGCTTATGGGGTGATGACAGTRGAAAATTAATGCTCAATGTTTGAGCACATTTGTCTTGGACCTGGAGAGCATGATCTACTGAGATCTGAACAGGTAGTTCCTCTTTATATAATATAGGAAGCTGCATCCTAACACCAACTTTATCAAAAAGTCAGAAGGCCTAGAGTAGTTTTGTAGTATAAAGTCTTTTTCCCCTTCAAACTTTGTAAAATTTTGTAAAATTTCACTTTAGAAAAAAAAAAAAATCTGTGTGACACTAAAGGTTAGGAGTATTGTTTTACAGTGTTGCATAGATGGGTGATGTATTATTTTGCTAGCTGTCTTTGGGTTTGGTTTATTTTCTCATAAACTTAAGTGAAATATTAAATTTTATAAAGCTCCAGAGTTATGTGGTGAAAATTAGATTCCCCTGTCTTTTAACAGGGTGGTATTAATTTTGATGTGTTTTTCTAGGTTTTTGTTCCTATAGACCCAGAAGTCCTAGCCTAATTGAATGAGATGAGCAATTCTGAATTGATCCTTTAACGTATTGTTTTTGCATTCTCACGTGAACCTTTTTGTACCAGTCTGCACTGGTTACAGGCTGGAGTTCTGGATCGTAAGCTCCCCCAAATTTTATGATAATTATAATTATCTACCTTCTGAGTTGTTTCTCTGTGGGTGTAAAACCTCTAGAGGGTGCCAAAAAACTGGTTTTGGTTCAAGAAGCTGTTGGGTCCTGTACTACTACTGTCAGAAGTGCAGGTCAAGGTTCAATTCCTGAAAGCTCTTCCTGCTGTCAGTAATTCAGGTGCCTTAGAAATGCCTGCTTCTTTAATTTTGGTTCTGAAGTCTTTTTACTC
>JASVER010000151.1:1372905-1411679 GCA_030449065.1 Oceanodroma leucorhoa | reverse complement strand
ATGAAAAACTCCTCCTGTCTTCAGAATAATTAATGCTTATGTTCTTGGTTCCCGAAGATACCTAATTCCACAGAGGCACTTGCTGTGTGCAGTTGCAAAGGGTCATTGTATCTTAAGGTTTATTTTTTTTTTTAAAGATGTGTTAAGTCCATCTCTTCTTTGAATGGATTAAGAACAGGCAATAACTCACAAAAAGGCTACAGAAATGCTCAAGAGGACAACAAAAGAACAAAGCCAGATTCAAACATGGTTTGAAATGATGTTGGTAGAACTTTATTTTCACTTTTAGAATCCTGCTTATACAAATGTGCACAGATAGCCATTAACTTCAAGGGGGAATTTTGATAAACATGGACAGAATCAGGTCCACAAGCACTACCATCCTTTTTCTCCAAGCATAAAATACAGTCTCTCCCAGCTGTTTCAAACATTTTCATTGTCATCTTTTGAACCTGGTTTTGATGTGGATAATTAAAAGATTCATTGCTTACTTAGCAAATAGGGAAGAATAAATGTTTTACAGTGTCTTTATTGTGCCTGGCCAGATGTCACATTATCATGCTGTGTTATTTTTCTTTGAGATTAATAGTGCTTTGTCTGTCTCCCAGATGTATGCTAAACACCTGCTAGTTTAATATCTGTCTAGGTCATTGCTATAGGGAGTCTCTTCACTATGTGTATGCTGTAAGGATATCTCCTCTAAAATGGCTTTGCTCCATTTTATGCTGCTTCTGTTTTGACGTTTAGAGGATATACGTATTGATCCGTGGAAGTGCAGGAAAAGTTCTTGGCTCCCTTCTCTCTCTTCTGGCAGTGAGAGGGCTCTTCTGTGTTTTCAAGCCCAAGTTTACAGTGGATGTGAGTGAGCGCAGAAGCCTTTTCTTGGTTTGGCCAAAACCTCCGTGCTGATGCAGGCATCAGGATGGAGAGTAGCAGATCTGTCTCTTCCACCTACAAGTCCTGTCAGAGGAAAAGAGAGGTGCAAATTTCTTTTGCTGTCCCTTTATCCTCTACGTGGCGTTTCTGGTRCCCATTTAGCTCATGAATAACTGCACCGCTTGTTTCGGATGCTCTTCACAGGGTCTTGCCAACAGCAGCGCTGTGAAATAAGCGTGGTTCATTGGAGGTGTTGTGGCTCCCCACTGGGCTCTCCGTGGCAGCGCTGAGTGATAACACGGGCTTTTTGTTTTCGCTCTGCTGCAGTCTAACAAGCCCATGTGTAACGGTAGAGATTAATTCAGCTTTCCGTCTGCCGACTTGGGACAGCATTACAGCACTTTGCATTAGGAAGCTTAGGTTTACTATTATAATGATGTAGTAGGATTTATTATTATTATTCTTTTTAGGAATAATTTTGCACAGGAGAGCTGTCAGGCCGCTTGGCTTGCTTTGGGAGCCTCTACCCCTTGATAATTAGCAAAGGAAAATATAAATTTAGGAACCTCTTTGTGCTGTGTAGTCTGCTCAGTGTGTAAGTGTTTTGTCCGATTCCTACCAGGAAAATGACTGCTTATGGTGGTGGTGCTAGTGATAATACCAAACTGAGTAGGGTTTGACAATAAAAAGCTAGTCCTGCAAATCAGCCACATTTGCTTAATTTAAACATTCCTATGGATGTTGCTTTTTTAAGTAGTGAGGGTATGTTTGCTGTTGCTGGTCCATGGGAAAGGAAAACTAGTTACTGCCCTTCTCAAGTCCATTAGTGAGAAAGGGTGCAGCCTTTTTTGTCTCTCCTCACATAAACTCCAGCTGTTGCTTCTCCACCCTGGGCAGCATGACGGGCTCTGTGGTCTCTTCTGTGTGTGGGATCACCAGAACTGCTGCTGCTGGTTTAGAAGAGGTCTTCCTCTTCCAGCTTCCCACACTTGTTTTTAAGGTTTCAAGACATGTTGCATCCATRTCCTGATCTCATGGCTCTTTCCCGCAGCATATTTCCCTCCTCAGTAGGAGGAAGGGTACAAGAGAAAAAAGTCTCTGCAGGATTTTTGCTGCTGTTAGTGGCTGTTTCACTGTACAGTGGCTTCCTCATTTTTAATGTGCTTTTGAAGTGCTCTGTGCTCATTGACCAAAAATCATCATCTTCAGGTATTTCAAGATCTGATCTGTTTCAGACTATCTGAAGATGATCTTTAGGTTTCTATCCCTCATGAACCAGGATCTATTCAACCCTGTTCTTCTCAAGTACGGAGGGCAAGAAAGTCACATGAAAAGGGTTTTGTTTCCCGCTGTGGCCTGCGTTGTACTGGTAATGCTGTCGTTACAGCACTTCACTTTTCCTGCCCCCATTCTGGGGGCTCGATCACAGCGTGCTCTCCTGTCATGAAAGAAGAAAATTCTCCTGCTTGGTGTGAAGTTAGGGRAGAAAATACGTAAATCTCCCATTCTGCAGCACTGCATAAAGATGGAATCTTATTTTCAATGGTACTGTGAGATCTGCTGAGCTGTGATGCTCCTGCGATGTAATTAGTTCTGGTTTATTTTAATGCCGTAGTCTAATGTCCAGAGCCTAGATTACCTGCCTTTGSAGTGAAGTGAAAAAGATGGGGTGAAAGATCCATGTGCAGATGTAAGATATGCAGACAGATCTCCTTCCATAAAATGCTCTCAAAATCGCTGTGGAAATGCAGTGTAAAAGTTAGGTATTTGCTCTCGCTAATGAAGCTGGCATTTGTATTTGCCATGGGGTAGTTTATTGGGTTTGTTAATTAGTTTTAATATGTGATTGAGGCTGCTTCTGGTACCTAAAGTAGATAGGGACTGAAGTTGCCAAAAATCAGTTGTCATTGCAGCTGCTTCCACTTTATGAGGAGGTGGAGTGTATTTTTTCCAGTCTCTGATGACTGTATCTGTGATGCAGGAACAACACTTGCAGATAAACGCCAACTATTTGTTAATTGCATCCAGTTCAGACACTGTTCAGAAGTCAGTTAAAATTAGTCAAAATTAGTTCCTAAATGTTAAATTAAAGTGTGTCCTTTCATTTAATGTCATATTTATCTTGAAGTTTGAGGAAGAACATCAAGTTGCACGTTACTACAGAGCTTTAATAAGCTTCTGCAGCTAATTTTTGGAAAATAGAAATTACTCCATCTGCTTTCTGTTATTTAGACGTGTGATTTCTCAGGTGTCTAGGTGACAGAGCCAAGCTATTTTGGTGTGCACAGAGTAAACTCATGTTCAAATGCCAATATAAATTTTCAAGTATACCTTTAAATAACTTCAGTCATTCACAACCTTCAACCTTTTATAAATTGAAATGAACTTTACCAGATATTAACTTGTATCTTAGTAAGCTTAAGTATCACAAGTGCTGAAAAGAAATGGAAATTTGTTTTAGGGGCAAACCTTTGAGGTGTGCAGTTTCTGAAATTTTGGTAAAATAGAAAAGTTAAATTAAATGAAACATTTTGTTTCAATAGCAGAGACATTGCATTTTATGTATTGTATGATTTTTAACATGGGGAAAAAATCCTTTTGAAACATTGTTCTATTCTGTGCTTCTCTTTTCAATGTGACATTTCACTGAGATCCAGATTTTCCCCCACTCTAAAAATTAAATCCTGCTTTAGTGTTCTAGCAAATAATTTTTGACCAAGCAGAGGAACTGTGTTGCAAATAACTTCTTATGGTATTTTTGGAAACTTTTTGAGAAGGTGAAGCAAAGGGCTGTAAGGATGAATATTCATCAAAGCAGCAAGTCCATCAATGCAGTCAGGTGCCTTGGCTGGAGTCAGCAAGCAAAGGCCAGCTCTGTGTTTCTGTGTTTTGCTGGGCTTTTTGCTGATGTGAGGAGCTTGGGTTTCTGCTGTAACTGTGAAATACGCCCTTTTCATATGTTCAGCAGAAAGTCTATGGATCGTATGAATCTTAACTCACTAATATTTTGAGGGCTTTACAAGGGCTTATGTGAAGTGCAGGGTCTCTGTTGGGCCTGTTGGCTGAGGTATGTAATGAGGTAAGTATGGCAGGTGTCCTTAAATTTAATAATTTTTTTTTAAATGTCGTGTTGAAGGATGCAGATATTTGGTGTAAACTGGATTCTTTGTGTTTTTATTGCATTGCAAACAAAATAGTAATGTGTTTTAACCAAAGAGAACATGCCTTTTGTCTTCCTCCCCTGGTAAGTCCCAGTGGTCTGTGCTCTCTTCAGGACGTGATAAAGTGAAATTTTCTCTGAGCTGGTGGTCTCATCTGTGAGTTACCCATCTGGCGTATTAGGTTACTGCCAGGTTTTGGAAGTATTCTGGCTTCTGTGACCAGCTTTCTGCTTGCGTGTCCTGTTCCATTGCAAGTGGTGCTTAAGTGTAAGATGGAAGCATCTTGCTTGCTGGGGAACACCAGGTTCTTGCTGATGGTGGAAGTCATCTCTGCATGTAATTCTGCAATTCTGGCACACCTGAAGTAAATCACACCTGCTGTGAGTATGCTGCTACCTACAGTAAACCCAGATGTGTTTGACTCTCTGTTTATGCATATAGCATGAAAGTAGTAAGGAAAACATGTGGAGTTAAAGGAGTGTGACTGCATTGACCATGTGGCTCTGAGGTGACCAGAGCTTTGATATGCATCTCCCTAGACCTTCCTCTCTTAGGAGGTCCTCAGAGAAGACTGGATGACTTTTACATTAAGAAAGCATCATGTTTTACTAGGAGAAAAGACACTTCCTTCGTTTAAAAATTCAAGTGATGGGCATAAGACAAAGGTAAAAGAGAAGGAGGACTGTGCTTAACTTTTTTGTTCAGCTGTGTCCTGTCAGGGAGACCCCTTGTTGCTGGGTTTAGCTGTTGCGGCAGCAAACTGCAGAGTCCCATCTGATTTTGGGGAAKTTTTTTCCATTTTACAGTCCCAGAAGAAATACTGTTTGTCGTAAGATCTTCAGTATAGGGTAGTAAAGACTGATGGGTCATTACTAAATGTTAACTAATAGTGCTGGATTAGCTCAGACGAGATATTAGGAGGCTAAGTAAGGAACAAACGTTTTTAAATCTACTGTAAAATGATATATTTAATTTTGTTCTTACTGGGTATTTTGTTTGTTTGYTTTTTTCCCTGCATTCTCCAATTTTTTTGTCTGTCTTTCCCTCTTCTTTTTTTTCTGTTTGGAATTGACCTTTTTTTTTTCATGGCACCAGTTTATAGAAAGTAAAGAGTGGCTGATTATGATACTCAGCATCTGTAAATAATCTTTCATTGTTCAAATGGAAGAGAGCTTTGGAGGAGTGACTGTGTATATACTGCCTAATGATCTCGGGCACTTCGGTTTAATTGTGGGTGTTGCTATTTACTCTGTAAATGTTTAAAAAAAATCAGAAAAATTACCTTATACATTATGGGGAAAAAGTGGTGTGCATATTGAGATGGTCATATAATGTTCAGATGTTTAAAAATTAGCATAAAAATACTACAACGTCCTTTGAAATGGCTGATTCAATGACCAGCTTCATCAGCTAGTATGTGCGCTGATTATATGCTGTTTCCATTGTAAACTTCAGAAAAAATGCTGCTTATTTGCCAATGATTTCTGTGTCCAGTGGGATCTCGTGGTAAATAAACCTGAGGAACACTGTGATACGGGGGTTATCAAGACTCTTAACTACTTTGCTGTGTAGTTAGCCTCACTGTGCACTTCTTAAATTGAAATTTACACAATCATGACTAAAGGAATACCACAATATAATTAGCGAAAACTATGTTGTGGTATTTTAAGGGTAATTTTA
Source organism: Oceanodroma leucorhoa (assembly GCA_030449065.1). Taxonomy (NCBI): domain Eukaryota; kingdom Metazoa; phylum Chordata; class Aves; order Procellariiformes; genus Oceanodroma; species Oceanodroma leucorhoa. The sequence goes on along the minus strand of JASVER010000151.1, from coordinate 1,405,962 downwards.
CAGTGAACGTAAGTCATAAAGCAAATAGGAAATCCTGTGAGTTAGTTGCTATGTTACATGATCTGTGTACAGAATGTTTTCTCCTTTCTATTTATTCATTTAAAAAAAAAAAAAAAAAGAAAAAAAGAAACTGCATATTTCTTTATAGCTGTCCAGAAACTTTTACATATGGTTTTAGTTTATAGTGAAGGATTGTGTCTATTTTGATTTTTCTTATTGAGACATTACAGAAAAGATGAAACAGGCTGACAGCTTTTTTTTTTTTTTTTCTCTTTAAATGTATGTTGTATGGTAGTATGCTAGAAAGCCTTCTTCCCACCCTGAAAAAAATCCCTACTCCTGAACTCACCGAATAAATACTACTGGAAGGACGATACAGCCGGATCTTTGCTGAAAAGTATTACATAAACTGTTCTTTATGAGGCGGAGGAGCGGGTAGAGAATTTATTATAGGTTGGGATTCTTTTTGTCCAGTGTAGAGAGTAAGCCACGCTACACATAAAAAATACTTGGCTGAAAAATTTAGATATGTTTAAGCTTGATAAGAATACTTGTTACTGCTTATGTTGTATTGTAGTATTAAATTCAAAGTTTATAGGACTAATGATTTCAGACTGTTGCTTCCAATTATGTTTTGACAGGGTTTGTGTGACCTCCTCTCCTCTTTATGAGTTATGAGCAAAATTATTGGAGATCACAGAGAATGAATAAACTCTACGACTAAAATTCAGGTAGTTTATTTCTCTAAATCTAAACTAATAGAAGTGTATGCAGTTTTGTGGGAGTGTTTGAATAGAACATACCATGCATATTTTAGCTGATTTATGGCCAAATATGCTCACATCTAGGGAAAAATAAGGAGCTTGCTTATCCTGTCTATCAAGATTGTACATGCTTCTTAAAAAAAGAAAGGGCAAAAACCCCCACCACCATCCCCCCACTCCCYGAACTTAATTACTTTCCTTAATAAACTATGGTATTTCTTGAGCATGTTGGGCTTGCTTTACTTTGTATATTATTCRTACTGTCACTGTGCCTAGGGCTTCACTAAAGCTAATGAATAAATGCGTCAGCTAGGTGCACAAGAAACCAGTTCAGCTAGAAGGCTGACTCTGAATTACACCAGGGAATGCTTGGAAAAGAATCAAGCAAACCAAAATATCTACATAGTAAGGAATTGTAAATTTGCACATGGTGATAAAACTTTAAATATAAAGCTGCTGCTTCCTCCAGTATAATGCACTGTCCTGCATTTGGGCCTCTACTCCCCTAATGTGAGATGAGAAGCAAAAGCAGAARAATAAGTAGGCTGCAAGCAGTGAATGCAGTAGGAGTCAGCTTTGTGTGCATGGGATTGTGGAAGTCTCTATTCTCTTGTGCCTGGCTGATATCTTTCTGGAACAAAATAATGGAGATTAAAATGCTGTTAAGTCCTAGCTCTTCTTATAAAAAAGGCTGATTAACTTATTTATATGAGGCATAAGTAACTGGTGATAAACTTGTGTGAAAAAACAGATTTGGAGGGCAGAAAGATTACCAGGCCTTAAAAACCCTAAGTACAATGAAATGTTTCCTTAGATGGGATAAACCAGAAAATATGTCCTTATACTTTAGGGTGTCTGCTAAGTACAAAGAGATTAGGAAGAAATTCCGTAAAAGGCTATTTGTTGCATGCTCACCCGCAATGGGTTTTATTTTTCAGAAGCTATCCTCCCATAGTCTCCTGTACTAGCCATGGACTGAGAAGGAGCTGGAATAAATAAGTGGGGTCTAATCCCTCCTATTGCCTGTGTAGGGGATTGCAGTAGCAGTCTTAAAGGTGATCTGGTTAGGAATGTATGGGTGTGGAAGCACTGGGAGGAATAAATTACAGGAAGGGGGATATAGGAACAAGTGGGTCTAAATGCAGCTTTTCCTGAGACCCATGTCGAGAGGCAAAGGACAGTGGTTAAGCCCTGATGACCTCTGGGATGGGAAGGCTGGTCACTGGGAGCTCATGAAGCCTGCAAAAGGCCCACCCAGAGCTGCCTGTGGCTGCCATCCCACCAGGAGGGGGGCTCGTCCTGGGAGGCCCTTGGCTCCCACCTCATCACAGGGAGGCCCTTGGCTCCCACCTCATCACAAGGAGCGCTGGGTGGATGCCAGCGACACAGTGACCCTGCAGCCCCACTGCTGGGCAGGCTGCTCAGACCTGTGCGTCATGGTGTTGGTGAACATTTAGGTGTAAGAGTGTGAGTGTGTGAAGACAGCTTTGTTTTAAAACAAAATCACCTTCCTCTCCTGCTACAGYAACACTGCGATAATGCAGCAACATTTCCTACATATAGACAGCAATCAGCATCTGCTCACCATTGCATGCATTTCTCCTGACATAACTAAAGCTTATGGGAGTCTTACAGGGTCTCTGTGGGGTGTTGCATACGTTCTCCGCAGATATCCCATCTGTGAGCAGTTAAGTACTAGAAAAACACTTAAACCAAACCAAACCAAAAAAAACATAAACAAAAAAGCTCAGTCACCAAGATGTTGTTATGCTTCTTCACTGCTTTGGTCCTGGAGTGCTGCTTGTGTGGGTGGTGCTGCTTGGTGGGCTTGGGGAGTGAGGAGGTAGGGGGGTCTTACTGGCGTGTGTTTTCCTGCAGGAGACCCTTATGCAGTAGGTATCAGGTCAAAGCAATAACAGAAGTTTGTTCATGGTTTTGTTTTAAATGAAGAAAGGAGAAGGTTTTGCTGTATTTTCCTTGTACGTTTCAAAAAAAGCTTTGGATGGCTTGTGGGGTTTACAGGACTCCATTTGTTTTGTTTGAATAGCTACATGCTGCTTTAAAAATTAAAGCTGGAGATAAATGATAAACAATAGTGTATTTCACAGTCATCTGTGGTCTACTGAGTGTGTAACAGTTAATTTCTTGCCCTGTTTTTTCTGTCTCCTGCCATGGGTCGGGTGAATTAGTAGAAAAAAAAMCCCCACCAGTGTTTTGACTTGCATCCCCTTCCATGGTTCTCTCTGTAAAACAAGCTACTTTTCACATGTGGAGAATTGCCTCCATCACTGCTCACTGTTGGGCTCTGGGAAGTATTTTTAGATTTTTTTTAATTTTTTTTTTTTAAGTTATTCTTTAGCTTGGGCTCTCATCAGATTTTCTCATCTGCATGTGCCAGCACACGTGAAGATGCTTTGTTCTGCCAAAACAAGATGTAGTTGGTTGTTCATACCATGGACACATGGTAGCAGAAGTTTCATAGGTCTGCACAGAGGTTGTGACAGTGCCATGGTTCTACCTCAGTTTGGTATCCTTAAGAGGTTGTAAAGACTTTCCAGCCCTCGAGTGAGGAATTGTACATTCTTTTCTATCGTGCAGCTCAGAGGTGAAAGATGTGGTACATGCACTATTCCCCAAAACTGCTGGAGTGTGTACTATGATGTGCACGTTGGCATAGTGAAGAAATCTGAAAGATTGGAGACTAACACAGCAGTAGTATTAGAAAAGTTGACCTGCTGGGATGCCTGTGTAAACCTTGTCCGCACTGAGGCAGAATGTTGTTTTGCATCATAGATCAGTCTAGATTAGTAGAATTTACTGAAGCAAATAGTAGTGGAAAAAAAATTCTGTTGTTTACGTGAATTATGAGTTGATTTGATGTAAGGAAATTAACTCGAAAATTCGATTCCAGATAATTCCCTAAAAGTGTTAAATATATTTTCACCAGCAGTAAACTGACCACTTACTAGTCTGAGTCTAGTCATCTGTTCTTTTAGCTGCAGGGGCATTGACTTGAAATTTTCTTAAGTAGGAGAGAGATCTTTTTAAGTGATTCCATTGGTACCTCCTAATGATGCTGAACAAATTCAGTTGTCTGAAAAATACTATGGATAATCCATCTAATATTACATTTATTATGAAGATGCAAAGATTACAAGGTAAATGAATAATTAGCGCATTGGCAACCTTATGCAGTCTAAGCTTTTTCTTACTTTCTTTCTTTGTTCTTTCAGGTATTCCCATTTTCTTGCCACAAATTAGTATCACATTTTCTTTTAATTCTTTTAAAATATCATTTCCTACAACATACAAGCAAGTTACTCCGTCAGGATAATTATTCATTATCCCACCAGGATTCTGAAAGAAGCTGTGTGTTATTTTGGTTAGATTCTGAAATAGGATGGGGGGAGACAAAGCAGAACTAATCTTAAGTTGTTCTGTCATTTTTTATTTGAACAGAAAAGTTTAGTGTTCATCTGGTTTCCTGATAGCTGTTACTATACTAGGAGAACTCACATTTCAGAGTTAGACTAAGTTTAAATAAATAAGTAAAGTGAATGGCTAGTGAGCTCTGGCAAACCTGTTATAGGAGTATTAATAAATGAGATCATATTTAAAACCATACTCTGGAAACAAAACATGTAACCTCAGTGTTGGTTTCATTTACTGCTATTTCTTGGTTTGTCTTTTTTTGATTTGCTTTGATTTACTGACAGCTTTTCTAGGAGACTGGCCAATCTGCTGGTGGCATTCAGGGATGGCACAGAATTACCAGTCTATTTCTTTGTTGTTGTGAAGGCTGAAATGTATTTGTTTCAACATATACCAGGAAACCTTAACCCCATGGACTAAGTACTTTTTGTTGATGACCACACTAATGACRTATTTGTCCCTACTAGATAAATAAGACCAGTGTCCCTAGTAACTCTTTTCTGCATGATGAAAATGTTGGAATTTTTTTTTGTCACTTCCTGCATCTTCAGTTTCTCTTGCTGAAAAGTGAGCKTCCTTTAGCACAAATCAATATTTTGCACCTCAAAGGACTGGAATATTCTTTTAATATAATTACTGCAAAAACATTTCCATAAGAATTTAAGATTAAGATTTTGCTGTGTGTGAGTCCTGTTTCTGTTTTTCTTCAGAGACTCTATTGCAGGGTAAAAATGCTAAGCTTTTTCATATTTTTATGTCTGCAAAGCCATGATCCTTCTGTAATATAAGTATGTTTAAGAAATGAATTTGACAACAAAGATCCAAACTAATGACTAGGTACTASTACAAAGAATAATGAGTCCTGTGTTGCTTCGTGAGCACAGTTTCTGTTCTGAACTGCTTACATGGCAGAAATTATAAATTCGGAAGCTAGTCTTGAAATAAGTATACAAATAACTATAAAATATGGCCATCAAATAATTATAAAATATGGCTGTCAGTAGAAAAAACATTTAACATGCGTATGGTATTGAAATGGTATTGATTTATGCTTTATAAACCCCAGCTACTGGTGAAATGTTATCTTTTCCCCACATTTTAGCAGTGACAAAGGCTTGCTTGCTCATAGGTTTAGAAAAAAGTCAAGTTTTTACTTTGAAAGCAAAAATAAAAGCTTTTTAATTTTCAGCAGTTGAGAAACTTTACAGTTTAGGTAGAAAAAAACATTGTCCAAGTAGATGCTTATACAAGTACTTTATTTTTCTTTGAATATAGAACTTTAGAAAATTACTGACTCAAGAGTTTCACAATTCTGCTTGCTCCCCCTGAAAAGAAGAGTGTGTGCCTTTAGACTGTGGTTCGTTTAATGCAACTAAACTTGACTAGCTTTAAGCTCCCAATCTGTATAGATGGCATAACATTATTTTATCTGAGGGAGAGGAGGTATGGTGGACACAAATGACCTTAGATGGTGAAGGAAGTGCTGAGGAGAATGTGGAGCTGTATTCAATGCAGAAAGGGAAGACTCCACCGAAAGTAAACAATACTCAGCTGCACTGAACAATACTGAGAAAAACCTGAAGATGAGAAAAATGACTTACTGTGTGATGATGTTTAACAAATTATGTGCAAAATGAGCTCCAAATCTTGTGGCAACATCCTGTGCAGCCAGACTTCAGCTATCTACTTGATATGGCTGACAGTGTATTAAGTTTTGGATTTGATTAATCTAGTTTAACTAAACATTTTTGTTTTCTTTATTGTAATTGCTTTTGCTAGAGGTGTAACATTTAGGCCCAGATACATCAGGAAGTTGACAATCATAAAATAATTTTGGATTTTGGGGAATATTTCTTCACAAACAGGAGTGTAGTTCGTGGCCTTGCCTTAGCCAGACGAGAAGAGCTTTGGCCCTTTTAATTGGGGCAGAGTTGTATGTCAAATACTACTTAAAAGAAATCGTGTCTTTTTGATATTTAGAATACATAAATCCTATGTGTTCATGACACTGGCGTGTTTATGGACATATGCATTGATATCTCTAACTCTTACTCTTACTTGTGATTCTTCCATACGTTATCTTCTTTATTTTGTACGCTCTAGGGAATTACTGCTGAAGACTGAGCAGTAGCCGCCTGTTGCACACATATTGCCTTGCTAATGCAAACTTTTATTCATCCGCTGGGCTCTTGGCTGCTGAGTTTGAGTATACCAGGTGGCTGTGGGGATTGAATTGCTCTCACAGGTTATGTGAAACCATTCAGTTTTTCTTTGCTAGTGTTTTACCTTTCTTGTAGACTTTAAGTGATGTTACGAAGCTCTGAATACCTGATATGTTCGCAGAGGTGGAAAGCTTTAGTAGCGTCTCTGTTACTACGTGGTATCAGATTTTTTCCATTTGTTCTTTAATGCCGTGTTGCAAAACATTGAGCTCTCTTTGGGCTCTTTTAATGCTATGTATGTCGTGGGCTTTAGTGATTTCTCAAACCTTTTTGCACATAATCTTTTTTTCTGACACTGGAAATCTGGCAAATTTTAGGTAATTTCATTTTAAAACAATCCAAATGTTTGTAAATTGCTTGAAACACAGTTGGTATTTAAAAAAAAMMCAGCAATTATCTTTTCCTTTTGCTGTCTAAAATAAACAACAAATGCTAAGAATCCTCTTACTCCAATTTCTTCATTTGGCTGTATTGAAATAATTGATGAAATGTAATTTATCAAGGTCTTAACTCTACAAAATTCTTGTATTTAAAAATTGTGTGATACCTTTGAATGGAAAGGCATGGCTGTCTCTGAGTGATACATGTTACATGAAGCAGTATGGCTTTCACGCTATTCAGCGTTGCTGACTTATTTCATGCAGGGTAATTAGAGTTATTGAGCCTGGCTTCAATGGGGCTGTGAACTGGTTCTAAACTGGGCAGAGTGTCCCAATTACTGAGATGCTGAATGTATGGTATATCAACATGGTTCATTAAATAATGTACTTGCCTAGTGCTGAAGAAACTTTAGAGCCCTATCAAAAATCTATCCTATACAGTAGTCCTATTACAGTAATATTTCTTGTGAGGTGATTGAAACTTACTCTGCTCTTGAATTCCCCACTGATCAATTACGGACCCTCTATCCAAGGTGGGGAATCTGGGAGATCAAGGCAGAAGAGATTTATGCAGGCGTGGTCATATCCCAAATAACAGGATTTAAATCCATGGACCAGTCAGCACTCGTGGAGATGGAGAAGTAGTTGCTACAGCTCTGTTAGGTCCCTACTTGAACAACTTAGAAGTTTAAAAACAAAACCCAACCACCCCCCCCCCCCCAAAAAAAAAAAACCCCAAAATAAACAACAAAACCACCAACACCCGAAAACAACAACAAAAAAACCCCACAACCAAAACTGATGCTAGGTGAAGCATCAGTTTGACCTATACARGGGACATCCTAGGAGCTGTTCTGTCTTAGAAGCCAAATACCTCCTTGAGCTTTGTGGATGCGAAGTGGGAGGGAGTCTGCTCTTATCACATGGAGGCTGCTAAAAAAATGTTACTCTTCTTGGTGAGTGCCAGAATTTAGGAAGAAGTAGAAAGATGTAGTCTGCATGCTCTTAATTGTGGTCGACATTGTACTGGTGTTCTGTTGCTTCAAGTGCAGAATATTTAGAAGGATGTATAATACCACTGTCATGTAGGGCATGCCTGTCCCCATGTGGCAGTCAAACCTAAACTCAGTTGTAGAGAATGGTGCAGACCAACTGCACTTGCAGTAAATGTTTTCCTTAGTGAAAACTAAGGCTGACAGAAATTGCTYAGCTTTGGCAGACTAGACTAGCTGGCTGAGAAGAGCATCGCTGGACTGAATCTTGGATAGAAACATTAAGTTCATATTTCCATTGTGGAAGTATATGAATACTAAGAGGTTTCTTGTGCTGCTAACAAAGAGTTGAGTATGGTATGTTCTAATTTCTTTGGAAGTAAGTGAGCATAAAAAAGTGACCAAAAAAAAAAAAGCCTGCATTGAATTGACAGTGTAAAATCTTTGTTTTATAAAATTGTGTTTGTCAATACTTATGATAAAGAATTGGGTTTCTATTTCTCCTGGTTTAGGAGATTTCTGTGAATTTCAGTACTATAATCAGATTTTACCTGCTGAAATAATTTGGTTTTACAAATTGTTCAATGAATGTTTCTTTAAAATGGACAGAGCTTTTCTCTTTAGGGTGCTAGTTGTATTAATCTTTGTTTTGTCAGGTTTGTTATAGCAGTCTCAAGTATGGTGCTATGTTTCTTACAGAGGCTCCTTAAAAAGCACTGCAAGATATCAGGTCGCTTTGCTGAGGGAGAGCGAGTGATTCGCTCTTGGTCTGCAGTCTCTGTGTATGGGAAGATGAAACGACGGCTGCCTACCTGCCCTTCCAGAGGAATCCTGGTTTCTTTTAGGCTTGCGTCTCTCTAGTTCAGAGGTACTCCCGTATAGGTTAAAGAATGACTGGGTTTTCATGGCTTGCACACTAACCAAAGCATTAAGTATGTCATGGGCAATGGGTTGAGTTCCCAACCTGGTCAGAGAGACCTGTCTGAAGCAGCCGTCTCCCAGGTAATTCCAGAAATGCTGCTCTGCATTTTTGTAGCATGATTTTGTAAAACATTTGCAATCATAGAATCACAGAATCGTTTAGGTTGGAAAAGACCTTTAAGATCMTCGAGTCCAACTGTAAACCTAACACTGCCAAGTCCACCACTAAACCATGTCCCTAAGCGCCACATCCACACACCTTTTAAATACCTCCAGAGATGGTGACTCAAACCACTTCCCTGGGCAGCCTGTTGAGTGTTTGACAACCCTTTCGGTGAAGAAACGTTTCCTAATATCTAATCTAAACCTCCCCTGGCACAGCTTGAGGCCATTTCCTCTTGTCCTGATCTTGGCAACGCRTGGGCAAGCCCAGTTGTTCAGTCTGACTTGGCAGAGCAGAGAGGTATATGGTGTTGTAGTACAGTACATGTGTATGTCTTCAAGTATATGAGACTTATTAATCCTTTTATAAACTTCTGTAGCAGCTGTGTAACAACTGCATCCAGAAAAGAGAAAATCATGAAACCGATGTCTTTATTTTCCAGTCTCTCTACTGGCAAATCRTGAGCAGAATGGATCCTATTTACATCTCTGCTAGAGGACGTGATTTGTTGAGTTCGCTATTGTTTTCTTTGAAATACTCCTTTAAAGAGAATGTAGAGCTAAATAACCACTATATTTAGTAGTTGGATCACACAGATAAGCTTGCTTAATATTTTAAAGCAATTCCTGCAAAACAGCCTGAAATGGGTGGTAGTGGAGTGGAGATTTTTTTTTTTTTGGAAGAGCACGTTGGCTGTGTGAGCAGGTGTTTTCTTGGTTTGGCCATAGGAGTAGTTCCCTGTAAATGGGAAGATGCCTTTTCTTAGGATATGGTTCTGGAAGGAAAGTCAGATGTGTGTCTGTGCTACTGTGTTGAGGGGCAGGGGGAATTAATAGCATTAGTGAATTCACAGTAGTTCATAATAGTTCATTAGTAGCAGCAAGAATTAAGCTGTATTTAAACTTTTTTCTGTGATACAGATGATCCTCTTACAATGTTTAGACACAGTTTCATTATAGTGGTGTTAATGTTTAATTGGTACTATATTAAGTTACAAAAGAATGTCCTGTAACAGACTTTCTAAAGTCATCAGTACCATTTCTTAAATAAACATTTTCTTGAAGTACAGGTGGCATGATGTCAAAGGTTCTATGTAAAACTYTTTAATTGCTAATTCTTTTTTTTTAAACTTAATACTTATGTTTAAATTTAATCTCATGATTTAAAAATTACCCTGATTTTAAAGATGGGAATAACTTCAGAGGATACAAAATGAGTAACTTTTTAATGATGAATTTTAGCTTTCAAAGAAGCGTAAGAATTGTATACACAGATAATTAGTTCAGCAATTGATTATTATAAGCTATTTATACTGGAAGATTTAGACTTAAAGATGATTTTTWAAAAAAAAAMAAACTTTCAGGTATATGGAAGAATTTCCTTGTTTACCTGTGGGTGCTAAGTTGTATTTGTGAGAATTAAAGCCTTCCACTTTTGCTTTCATTCTCTGCTGTTACAGAATTCTTGTTCCTCTTCTGTCATCTATTTCCTCTGTCTGCTAAACAGTGCGTTGTGTTAACATTTGAGCCTTTGTGTTTGGATAAATAGCTGGTTGATTTTGTAAATGGTAGAGAGACTGATAGTCTGTGTAGCTTATTTGCTGTACTTGAAGAGAAGGATGATGCTTTGCGTTTGGTCGTGACTGTGTTTCACTGCTTCTTTCTGAAGGGTTAAATCTCTTGGGCCAATTTTTTCTCCACGCACAGGGCACAAATGAGGTTCTCTTTCTCCTTTTGGCCAGAATCCTCTTAATGTCAATATATTGATTGGTCATTGGAGAAAGAGATTTAGTTTAGCCATTACTCAAAAGTACAACATGAAGACAGGAGAGCAAATGGAAAGGCTGTGTGAAATTAAAAGTTTGTATTACACAAAGGATGTGCAGCAGACTGCAAGCTCTCATGTGTCCTTATTAGGTCTGGGAGGCAAGTCTCCGTCCAGACAGAAAGATCTCCTTGACTAACCTCCATGTCTGTGCAGCTTTAGTCAAAGACGTTTTTTCCACTTTTCATCAGTTCGTGAGTCTGTTAAATAGAGAAGTGCACACAGTTCTAATGAAAATTAATGAGAATTGCGCATCCAGAGTACTCGGTGATACAAAGTCCCAGCCTCCATTTCACATTGTGATACTGAGTCCTTTCACTGAGTATAAGACATGCTGGTCTCATGTGAGAAGGGGTTTTACAGGAATTGCAGAGCTGTTGGTTGAGCGTGCACTGCGGAGTCTGAAGTATCGCTAGCTTCACAACCAGCACAAGCTGTGCTGCATGTGGGTGTTGTTCAAAGGTCCCTTCCTTCAGAAATGGTGGCACTGACTTGGTCAAAAATACTGTAGTTGCTGTAGGTYTGTTGGATGTGTCAAGGTACGACATTACTAGATCCCAACACGAATGCTGGTGGTCTCTGGTTCAGTTGTTCTAGCTTAGTATTGCAGTCATGGCGTGGGGAATGAGCAGTTCAGGTGAGTGCTTTAAGTGTATGGGATGAGATGACCTTTGTTGCCTTTTCTCTGAGGGACTCTTTCATAACACAGTTTCCTTTGCTTTTGCCTTCTAGAGTATTTTTTTCGGCTAGCCATAAATGGTAATTTGTGTACAGAAAAGATCCTGCTGACTGCAACTGCTTTGTATTTCTGCTGAGACCTTGCTGGAGTTTATAGTCAGCATTTTTACTACAGTGAAATTAATGTTTTATTGCTGCTTAATGTACAGGAAGTAAATCCTGTGGCAGAGTTGCTTGTTGCTTGCCACTTCTTAAAATTACAATTTTTTTTTTCCTCAGCTTGCTCTGTCATTCCCTGTAGAGAATGGTGCTTGTTCTCTGCTGTTGTAAGTGAATTGTGAGACTCCCCACACTGTGCTGTATTTCCTTCACATTTGTTTTCCGGCAAATGTTTTAGGTTGCCTGGCATCTTCCCCAGACCAATTAACATTAAAATCTGTCAAGAACAGTTCAAGCAAAAGAACCTAGCCTCTAAYGTGTCAGACTACAGCAAGCAATTGCATTTTTGACAAAATTTAAGACAAGCATCTCTGCTGTTTAAATTATTATTCTATTTAGCTGAGATTTTCTTCTTCCGCACTGTTTACTGTCTGTCTGGCAAATGTATTCCCTAAACATAGGCAGTGCTCAAGTACAATCTCTATTCCAAACATTTTAGAGCCTATAATCTCCCCAATCAAATACCTGTCAGAGCCAGAATCAAGTTTTTACAATCTCATTTTCCTCAGTCTCATGAACAGTAGAGTTACCCCTCTATCACTGTAGGAAAAACAAGGAGGGCTACTCTGTGGTGAGGTAGGGGTTTTTATGCCTGCGATTTCTCCCTCTGTCCCTAATCATAAGTTCAGCCATTCTCCACTGCTTCAGGCGTGGTTATGGAAGCTGAACTGAGAAAGTCAGTTACATGTTTCCCTGCTGTATTTGAATGTTGTTAAGCTATAAAGATAAGGAGAAGTTTTAATTCATTTTTTGCAATAGCAATTGATTTTGCGGTAGACTAGAAAGCCTAGTCAAGGACAGTGTTACAAACRTGTGAGAAAAAGTGCAGCCTCTTTCCAAGGAACTGTGTCAAACTTCTCATCAGAGGTGGGCAAGAGATGAGCAAACTTGTTTCAATTTTAGTAGGCTAAAAGAGGATCTTGCAGTGTGCCCTGGCAGTAGTGAAAGCTAACAGCATCTTGGGCTCTATTAGGCAGTACACCGGTGGAAATGTTTCATTTCCTTTTTTTCTCAGCACTCATCAGGCCACACCTGGAATATCGTGTCGAGGTTTGGACACCACCTTCCCTCCTTTCCCCAGCCCAGTACACAAAAGACATTGATTGACTAGAATGTATTCAGTGGAGGGGCACCAAAGCAGCTGAAGGCTGAAGCGTATGTCCTGTGAGGAGAAGCTGAGGGAAGGGAGTTTGTTCAGCCTGGAGAAGATGCTTCAAGGGGGGGAGAACCTATTGGCAGCCTTCCAATACAGATAAGGATGCAATTGAGAAAACAGCTAGGCTCTTCACTGAGATGCTTGGCTGGAAGATGAGAAACAGTAATCAAGACACCATAAATCAAGATAAGAGGCTTAGACTTAAGGAGAAATACCCATTCACTGTGAGGATAATTAAGCATTGGAAGAGGTTGCCTAGCAAGGTTGTGGAATCTCTGTCCTTGAGGTTTTCAAGTTGTGCCTGGCAAAGCCCTGAGCAACCTGGTCTGAATTCAGTGTTGACTCTGTGTTCTGCAGGTTGGAGTAGATGACCACCTAAGTCCTTTCCAACATGATTTATATAGTGATTCAATGAACCAGGGAAGATCCTGGGAAGCAGAATGTTTGCTGTCAGAGATCATGGTTTATAGAAAATAGGCCTACTTCCTTGTAGCTGATATCAAGAAAAAGATGTCAAATAGTTTTCAAGAGGCCACATTTCAGGTTTCTGAGAGATTCATCCTCCTGACCAGCAGAATTATGCAGTGATCCAAAAACATGGCAGTGATGAAGAAAGTACAGAAAATGGAAAAAATTATCGGAGTATGGGACAGCTTGCCTGTGAGGGGTGGTGGGTGGTTGGGATCTACAGCCTAGAGAACGGATAGCTTGAGTGAGTGTAAGATAAATCCCAGGGATCATGGAGGATATGAACTGGGAGCTCTTACCTCTCTTCCACTAGCAGTCAAATGTGGTCGTCAAATGCAGTAACCAAGAAAAAGGTTGAAAATACAAGAAAATGGTTCTCCCCTAATAAAGGTAGTTGGGTGGAACTGCTTGCTGCAGCTGTCAATTTAAAAATAAATAAATAAGTAATCCCCAGGTGTTTAAAAAAAATTTSGAAAAAATAATAGAAGGGAAAAAAAATCAATTGAGAGCTGTTAAACAGGATTATACCATAGACTTGGAAAGAGCATATGAGAGAAAACACCTGCTTTTGACTAGTATCGGAGACAGGAGAGGACACTGCCACGTCCTGGTTCAAGGATCAGTCTGTTACCTAAACGTGAATTGTATCAGCTCAGAATTTGCCAAACTTGCAAACCTTAAAATTACATGCTATCACAGTCTGACARCTGATCGATGGTTGATTAATACTGATGATTTGAGAGCCTGGAATGATCATAAAGGCATGAAATCAAGAGGACATTTTTTACTGGAAGAGAGCACAGAGGCAGTTTCCACCTTGCTGCTGGTGTTGTTGACATTCAACAGTAGTTCAGCATTCCTTCTGGCAAAAAAATGTTTTTTTATTGGATCTTCTCCACAGAATTTGCATCCTGTTGTAAGCTTATTTTTCTCTGGTTAAGAAAAAAAAGAAGTCCTTTGAAGATGTCAATAGGCATCATATATGTAGAGGTATTTARCTCAGTAACTTTATGATACTTTGATCTAATAAGGTCAGAAGGAAACTTTATTTCAGACTGCAAAAAATTATACTTGCACTATTTTATCCTTTGGTATCCTTTGGACAACATATGAAGCATGAGTGAATGTTTGCATACAAAGTATTCAGTGTTTAATCACATTCAATAATATTCAAGATCCAGTCCCTTACTGGACAATCTGAGTGGGCAACTGAAGTCCAATTGCCAAGAACGTGAGCTTTTTAAATTAGCAAGCTTTTGTCCTATGTGGTTGGTGGCAGTATGTAATAGTCTATAGAAAATATCCAGTACAGAATCAAGGGAATGTAATTTAACATAATGCGCTTTGAACGCTGCAAGTGAGCATAGGGTATGAGGGTATTGTAACAAATTCATTCACTGCAACTTTTTCTCAATGTGTGTGGGATTTTTAATCATGACAACATGTTTCAAAAACTGCGGATAGAGAACTGCTATAACAGCTTCTTCATATTTGAATAAATTTATGTTAATAGCAAATACGTGATGACTGCCTGAGATGTAGGAGCAGAACTCCAGAAATACTAATGAACTTCCAGAGCTTTATGCACTTTTTTCCACTTCTGATTCAATGTATTCAATCTGCTCTGTGGGTATAGCATCCAGCAGCCGCCTTTGGAAAGCGTGTGGGTGGGACGCAGAGGACAGTGAAAGGGAAGTATGGGCCTGACTACATCTGCCAGGAACATTTTTTTATAAAATGAAAACCTGAAACAGGAACTATGTTCCATAAGAAGTTTTCCACGTGAAGATAGGCTGTGTTTTGGCACGCTCTTTGTTGGTGTTTGACACATGGTTCTCATCTTCCCTTCAGTGCTGAAACAAATATTAGTAGTCACCATATTATGCTTGTGGCTGGAAGATGGTTGTCTCCCACATGCTGCATCCTTTGCATTGATCTATATATGGAGAAGCAAGAAAGCATATGCATATATGCCTACTATTTAATTGATGGCTTTACTTTACTTGTTGGTGGTCTTTGTCCACTTAAACACTCAGAGACCATGTTTTAAAAAGCTTGGAAATCTTACCAAGATTGCTATGCCTAGAAAACATACTTGATCAAAAGGATTTCCAGACTTCAGCATTGGCATTGGCTGACAAGTAAATATAGAAGTTTTAAACTATCCTCAAAGCTATTGTTAGTACAGTCTTTACATGGCATGACAAAAAGCAATGTCAAATTGTATTTTAAGCAAAAGAGGTAACACTTGGAAGAAACAATTGCCTATGCATGTGTACTGTAAAACCGAAGACGTGATGCAGTTAAGCTAATACACTCCTTTGTTCAGCTGGTTTTGGTCTTACGTACTTAATCATCCATTTAAAAACCCATAAATCTAGTCAATGACAAAGGATTATGTCTATTACTGGATCGCAGAGGTTCATAACTAACAAAATTTGATTTTTATATATACTTAAGAGCACCTAAATACAGTTATTCCATTGTCTTAACTTTATGCTTTATACTTGAAAACAATTGCAGTGAAACGAAAGGTTGAAATGTATAAGGTACATTGTACTAAATTTTATTAAAAAAAAAAAAAAAAGACATTTATATAAATATGTTGTTTCCCAAAGCTGTAAGCTCAGAGGTTTGTGTTYAGATGTGAATAATCAACTGGCAAACACTCTATTCATTTCTAATTTTAGCATTCTTTATGCAACTGCATTATATAGAAAATGTGTTAAAGACTTCAGATGACTTTTATCTGTCTCTGTATTGGAGGTCTCCATACCATATATAGTTTTCTGTTTTAGTGTCAGTTTCTGTGCACTAAATCATTCTTGGTGGTTCCTAASATCCACATATAATGATATGTGGTTCAACTCAGATGGTCATTATTTTATTTGTATGCATTAATTAGAATTGCTTGGGAAAAAAAAAAATTAATTAGAATTGGGGAAAAAAAAAAAAACCCACACAAAAAACCCCCAGACAGCAAAAATAAGAATTTAATAAGTAGCCTGAAATGATGTAATGGGAATTTGTGGGAATACTCTGAAACCATTTGGAGAACGAAAATGAAGTATGCTGAACAATGTCATCTTTCACATACGAAGTCTGTTCCTGTTGAATGATCGAATGCTTGAGTTAAGTAATTTCTGGGGATAATGAAATAGTCTCAGCAATGGAGCTGATGAGATGTTTATGACAGACAGTTAATGTCAGGTGAAGACGTGCTTCGTAACTAATTCTTATGAACCAGTTCRTATTATGTACATGTGCTAAATGGCAGAATAGCTGCCGAGCTCTTGAGCGTGGCTGGTACGTTAACAGGTTGATTTAGACAATAGGAGACATTTGAATGTATCTGCCACTAAAATATCTTCACTATAATTTATTAGTGAGGATCAAAAATGACATCACTGTGCACGGGAAGATGACTTCTAACTGAAGCAAATGTGGTTGTGTTGTCAGTGTCTATTAAGTTAGGTTAAAGTAGCCCTAAATAACACAAGTGCCACTCTGCAATGCGGGGAAAGGCACAGTGAAGCAATTGCTTATGGAAGATGTTAGTAAGTCAGTGTAATAATTCTGTAAGTGCTGATTGTCAAAAATGTGACAAGTTTCAATAACATAGCCAAAGTCACAATTATTCTAGAAGAAAATTTTTATTTTGGAAGCCTGTGACACTTTTTTTTTTTTTTTTTTTTAACACCAATTTCTGGAAAGGTGTCAATGAGAGAAGATAAATAGTAGGTACTGGGGCACTCATCAGATACTTTTTGTTTTGCATTTAGAAATTAATTGCTAGAGGACTCTGAGAAGATCTGCTTGTGTTCGAAACTAATTTACTAAATTGCAAAATGATCATAATACTTGGAGCTGGCTGGTTGTGTCCATCTTACAGGGATCTGCGATTATAATTGTATGATGCTGAGAACTGGTTCTCTCAGCCTTTGTGCAGGCCAAAGCAAAGGTGAGATGTTTTGAAGTCCTTYGGTGTTGTGGGTAGTTTTTTTGGAACATAGTGGGTATGTCAATCACAAGGAGAAGAGGACCCTGTGTGCTACTCGCATGCCTCCACCAGAACTTCTACTGGTCACTGGGTGTGTTTAGTGGTCTTTTGGAAAAGGAACCCTAAAGGATTTGCAAATTAAGGTGGTGGGGGTTGAACATCCTTTCTAGGTCAGATTCTTTCACTTCTGTTGTCCCTTCAAATGTGGTTTAGGATATGTACAACCATCAGCTGAAAAAAATTTATTAAAAAAAAAAATCAGTGCTAAACATGGTCATATCTCATTCTTTAACTTTCTGACACTTCAAAGCCGTGCACATAAGAATATTCATGGTTGACCTCATACAGAAGCTGCTGTCATACCAGGGCTTCAATTTATTTTTCAGCTTCCTCCTTGATGTCAAATATGACTGCGAAAACAGTGACTTAGAGAGGCTATTGCAGAAACATTGTTAAAGGGATACTTCAAGACTGCACAATCCTCAACTTGTCGTAACAGGGGAACTGGAAATTAATCTCTTTCGGTAGCTCTTTTCTTGATCTTGACGGCTACTTTTCTGGTATAGCGATAAGATACATCCTGATAGGACTAACCACTACCAAGCAGTGGCATCAGCATAGCTCTCTAGCTATACCGCACAAGAATCTTTCATTTCTAATGTCGAGGAACAATATATATTTTGTTAGATTTATTAGTTCCCTTCACTTGCCTGTAGTTTGCATACAATGAGTTTCCCTCTTCCTATCTTTGTTTCTCTTGGTGTTTTTTTCCTGATGATTCTTTGTTTCCTACTTTGTTAAACCAAGTTTGAGGAGTGGGTTTTATTAACTGAGACATTAAAAAGAATCAGTGGGGTTGCTGGCATGAGAAAGACTTGCAGGAATAAACCTTTAAATAGTACTATAGAGAAAATCTTGGAAATTCATATTCAGAACCTAATTAATTTCTCCTTGTTGTCTGCTTTCCCTCACTAAACATTTGACAAAATTCTTGTTCTTTTGTCAGCAATTACTTCTGTTCATCCATTGTTTCTAGTAGCTGCATAATGATGATCACGTATTTCCTTATGTCTTGCATTTTTATATACGTAACACATGCTGTTGTGGGACTTGTGCCGTAATCAGAAATTGCTTGTCTGAGCTGCCAGTTAGAAGTGTTCTATGGTTTAGGGGGTTCTTTTAGTCTGTTTGGCAGATGGCAYGGTGATACAATAAGCAGAGGAAAGAGATTGCATAGTTAGCAAAACAGTCCACCTTTCCAAGCCAACACCTAGTTTCAGGAATCCTCCAGTAATTACTGGGGTTTTTTTTTGAGCTGACTCAGACTTTTCAGTGCCCAAGGAAAGCTGCATAGTGACTGTGGAACTGTGCTTTTTTTCTTTTAAAGCCATTACGGAGCCATTTGTTCTAGTAATACCAGTGTGTAAAACAGTTAAAAATGTTTTCTACACCTAGAAAAGAGAGTATTTGTCTGTGAGAGAATGGAAGAGCTTAAATTTCATAGCTGCAACGTGAATATATAATTAATATTTCCCTGTTGCCACTATAATAGAAATTAAATGGTAAAACAAAGCATTTGCTCTGTGAAGTGTAATTGTAGAGAAAAAGCAGTGCTGTAGAATTGGCAGGTTGAGCATTTATGAGGAATTTCCATTTAATTTAGTAACTTATTTGGTGAACAAGAGGGATTTTGCTAATAAGGAGACACTTCAGAAAAGAAATCCCAAACTACTAATTATCAAATATTTTAGTCCAATGAAATTGAGTTTCCTGAATGTTTTGCTTTTTCCTCAACTTAAACTAGGTTACATTTTTGAGAAAATGMAAATATGTATGATGGCTCTGTGTCATTCTACTGGTGGAGAGATTTTTAGGGAAAAATGCCCTAGGAGCATCCCATTCTTCTGTGCTCCTTGGTTCTGGGAAATATTCTTCTCCAGGAGAGACGTGCATGCACAGATTGTGTGTTTTTTGTGAGACGGACCATTGGAGTGGTGCTTGGCACATTTCTTCTGGCTGGCAACGTGTGCTTGAGGTGAGGGTAGGAGTCAGCACATGCTAGGGGAAAGAAATGGAGAGCTAAAGGGGTAGCCACTTGGCTTTAGAGTAATTTTTTGTAAAGGTTAGTTTTATGCATGGGAGCAGTTAAGGACCAAGAAACAACAGGTTGCTCTGTCATGAGATGTAAACAGATTGTACTCCTCTCCATTTATCTATTCTGAAAACAGATATAAAACTCTGAAATTGCTCAGCTTCATGGTCAAGACCGTATTGTATGGAATTTGAGCTCCAAAGTTTTAGACAGATGTATTTACTTTCTCTGTAGGAAAAATGGTTATCTTCTATGTGAATACACCGGTTTTGTATGCATACGTTCAGTTTATTTTTCCTAATAAGATATTATTGGAACTCTCATTACAGAGATAAAAATAAATAATTTCTGTTTTTCTTTTGCTGTTTTGTTCAAGTATCCACTTCTTTTCCTGTTGTAAGGAAGAAAAATCTCAAACAAATAATTGAAGCAAAATCTGTTAATAGAGAGAGTCAAGGTTCAGAACAATCTAGGGGTTCTGGAGCATGGTGCCAAAGTGCGAGCACCTTGGTACCGCTGTCCCTAACTGCATGCCCTGAGGGAAGAGATCTACTGAAGTAGTTTGAGCAGGATCAAGCTATAATATGCTGAAAACCTCATTATGTCTTCTGCTTGCTTTAAATGGATAAATATCCTCTGGATGATTTTCAGTGGGATCAGGGCTTTTCCCCCTCATGACTCTGTTTTGTGAAAAGTACATTATTGTATTTTCTTTTTTATAAAGACTTCCTTCCTTCCTTAAATTAAATTATTCACTGTAGCATTCCTGGTAATTACTGCCTGGGTGAATTTGAGAGTAAGAGTTCTTACCTTGTTACAGCTGGGATTAAGGAACAGACAGAAGTGGGGATGAGAAGAGAAAAACAAACTCTGCTGAAGTTCACAACTTTTTAAGGTCACCAGAATATTTCTCACCGTTGTTCATGCTACTCCTTCATTAAATACATGAATGTATTGTGCAAGTCTGTTGCCAGAAATAAAAACACAAAGGAGCATCGGGAATGAAAATAGTCCCTAAATTCTAGAGCTTGCGCTTTCTCTTGGGAGGTTCAGCAGCATGGCTAGGAGACATCTGTTGTCACTATTTATGTTATTCTCTTCAACCTTTTTRCCGAGAATGGTATCAACAGAGAGGGCTGTCACGGCTGCTCTCTCCTAGCAATTTAGGGAGTGAGAGCAGCCTAGGGGACAGCTGACACAGAGACTTGTCTCCTGTAGCTCATTTTGCAGCAATGGCATTAAGAAGGCTGCTAGATCCACACTGTAGTGATGGATTTATGTTATAGAATGATAATTTGTATTTAGGAAGCCATCTTAAAATAAAACAAGGAGGTTCCAATCTGCCTCAAATTATGTCTAAGGAAAAGGCTATTCGTTGCTCTTTAAGGAAAAAAATGTATTTAAACAGAAATCTGAGCAGCCTGGGCTTCAGTTAGTTTCATTATATGCAATAGTATACRATTATCTTCATCTTGTTTTCTTGTTCTCTCATGCAGGCTTTTTAATCAGTTGCAACAGTAAAGTAAGATAAAGCTTGTAAATTAAATGGAGAGAAACTATAGGTTTTAGACAATACTATTTAAGAGACTGGGAGGGAGGGGAGTCAGTATTGCAGTTTCCTCAACTTTTGTATGACTATTTTCTGTACTGTTTAAAATTAATGCTACTTCTGCTATTTCTTCTGAATTAAGCTTGTACTGTGAATAAAAATCCTCCTTGTCCAAATGAACTTAGTTTTATTATGTCAGTGTGATTACCAAAAGGGAGATCTGGGATGGAAAAACCTGAGCTGGAAACCTGACTCGACCATAATGAACAAGATGTCGTGTCCTGCTCATCAGCTGCACTTGAGAAGATACTGCAAAGGTCAAAAATATTAATTATTTCTGCAGGTGGGAGATCTGGTAGAGATTAAAAACTACTTATCTGGCAGGCTGATACACTAATGTTACTAATTTCCTAAAATACAGGAAGGAATTAGTCTTCCTAAGCTAACATACAGTTTACTTGATCTCTTAAATATTTAATTCTGTAAAGTGAACTCCAAAGGGTGGCAGATACTGCACTCTGCATAAAAATGCTGGTACTGAGGTAAAGGCGATTCCTGAAAGTTAATTTTCAGTATGTTCTTAGTATTTGGTATTCATTTCACTATTCATTCATTCAGAATTATAAAAACTCATGTTAAAGAAGTTAGGATGTTTATCCACAGCAGGTAAGCACATACATTTTCAGTGCAGTGAATGCATGAAAAAAGCATCTATGCTGTTTACACACACTGCACCCTTATATTACATTTGACTGCATCAATGCAGTGTGCATCCCTTTTTTCCCTGGCAAAGTTTTGTTGGGCAGCACCCTGGGATCAGTGCTCATGGTAGCTGAGGATGGAAAAATGGTGGATGGTGGTGGTGGTGTTTGTTTTTTTCCGGCCAACAAAGAGAGGAGGTACAGAGGAGACAGATGCTACTGTGCCAGTTACTCTACCCAGGGAGAGCAGGAAAGGGGAGCACTGTTGGGAAAGTAGAGGACTGTGTGCTCTTCGTGAATATGGAAAGCGAAAGCTAAGCAATCATGGTTAGAAGTGTACAGTGTTGCACTGAACCTCATGTGGTTTGTTGGTCAAAGAAGCACACATTATGTGTGAAGCCAAGAATTTATTGTTAGTCTCATTAAAGTTGTAACAGTCTAATCAGGAAGTGTTATTTTAATTGGACTAATAATACCAGGTTATCTTGGACTAAAAAAACCCCGTTATTATAAGCATATTGTTGTAAACGTTAACCATACTGTTACTCAGAAATGTCTTTGCATTGACCTCTTTTATGTCATGCTCAACCATGCAACATGCCCCTGGGTCCTGAAGTCAGTGGTGTTAGTCTTCTTCAAGGACAGTGGGGCAGGGGAGTGCCGGCATCCTTGGCTCTTCTCTGGGGTTGGTGTGATACTGTCTACCTCTCTGTCTCCGGTCTGTGTGGGGCTGGTTTTATGTATTTGCTGTCTGTTCAGCCACTCTTTCTTTTCTAAATGGCTCACAGGGTAATTGCACGAGAACTACTTATTTCACTTAGACCTTTATCACAATATGGTTAAAGCGCGTCATGGCGGAGTCAGCGTTAAGCTGTAGCAAAGGAAGCTCCTCTTAAGCTGTAGAAAATAGGTCATTGCAGAGTCAGTGTTCAGCTATAGGAAATAACCCTCCTGACCCTTTCCTGACCCTTACCAATATTTGCAGTTACAGCTAAAGCAGACCCGTGACCATTTAAAGCATTCCCTGGTGAAGCCCTGGGGCCTGAGTTGTGAAGCTGCCCGTGGGCTGCGGATGCCCATGGCAGGGGTTGCAGCTGCAAAGAGGGGGGGCACGGTGGGGTACGGCATGAGCACCGTGTGAGCCGAGGAGAGGAGATGCTTGGGGCGAGGATGCCGAGGGYGGCTGCAAAGAAAATGGGACCTCACATCAGCGATGGATGGTCTATTAGAAGGCGTTACCTAGCACTCCACATTCAGGTTTATGAAGACCATTTGTTAGCCTAGGCCAGGTAGTAGTAGCTCAAAAAGTCACTTTTTTTTTCCTTAAGCTTATGAACCGACCAGGCCAATTTGGACACACAAGAGAAAATCAAAGCTTGAAGCACACGTTGCCATTTTTGGCATTTTAAATCTTTGATAGTGCTTTAAGCCTTTAACTTTCAAATGCCATTGATTTTCATTAGAAGGCTTTGTAATCTATTTCAGATCTGCTCTCTTAAAAAAAAAAAATAAATAAAATCTATGTTGTTAAGGAGTTATACCGATTTCCTATTTTGGCCTCTTTCCAGTCTTATAAATCGGGACTTAATCAGGGCTACTGGACTGAAATAGATTTTATAGAGAGTAACAACCCATTAATAAGATCTTTTGCTTAAATAAGTCTTTAATTGCAGCTCTGTACAAATRTGATAGAGGAAAAATCTTGTGGGTTTCTTAATGGTATGACTTAATATTGACTAATATTTCTTCTTTGAGAGAAATATGAGAAGAACTTTATTCTAAATTTTTTAAAGGAAGTAGAACCAAATCTGTATCTAAGCTTTGTTTCCCTAACCAAGTGTAGTTCAGGCATTAACAGATGGGTTTTTTTCTCAGATGTCTGTCAACTTAACCTTGTGTAGCAAACTTGATTCAGCAGTTCATAGCTCTAAATTGTTAGAATAATCTAAGAAATTTTGAAGCTTTCTGAAAACCCTGTTAAAGCTTTCTGTGCCCCCCCTCGGTTAGCCCCACTGCTGGGGGATGGGGGGGGGAAGCCTGCCCAGCTTAAGTACAAAAATGAGACAGTGCCCTTAATCAAACGCGTCTTAAATAAAGGTTACTTTTAAGTAGACTCTATTGATTYCCCCCCATAATACTGTAATCATCTTTGTTTCAGTCTCCATATCTCACTGAAATACCTGAAGCAGTTTTTGCCTGATAACTTATACAAGCTGTCTTTAAAAAATCTGCGTAAGTCTCTGTATCAGCTATACTCTGTTCATTTTCAGATTTTATTTGGAAAGGGCCCAGTTGAAAATATTTCCAGTTGAAAACACTTCCCCTCTCCCTTTCAACGAGCCTGTGAAAATGAGAGACTGAGAGGTGTCACGGTGTGTTGCTGCAGAGCTGCCTGATAGAGTGATCTCTCTCTGTCTGATTAACGTAAGCACGCTCAGTGTTGTGTAATCGCTAATCCTCGTGTAATGAGGTGGTTGTGCTGCTGTTGCTCCTGTGCCTCTGTCCTCCCTGCACAACTATCTTGTCTCTTAATTTCAGCGTTTTCAAGGAAGGGACCATGTCATCTCTTTGGGACAAGGGTTATCTTTCTTTGCTGTAAGCCCAGGGTTCATTTTGGGGGCTCTTGAGCTTACAGTGGCCAGATTGGACTACTGGTTCCAGGCTTGAGACCTATAAAGTGTTGTTGCCATTTTTAATCCATTTGAGCTGCCTTTACAAATCCTTTCAGAAGTATGCTCAGTTCTGAGGTGGACGTATAGTTGATATGATATTTCTCAAGCAAATGCAGCATTTTATTGATAACGAGCCATTTCTTCTATTGATGTGTCACTTGGTGAGCACAGCAGTGACATGGCTTTCAGTGGTAGGTTTTTTGTCTGCGAGCTGGGATACATCTCAGGACATCACAGCCAGTGTATGTTGACACTTACAGTCAGAAARTAGAGAAGTAGATCACTTAAGCCTATGGCAATTATAGCCAGACTACCAGTTAACTGTGCCAGCCAACAGCAAGACCTCCTGAGGCTTGCTTATCTGACTAAGTGGTGCTCCAGGCATGTGTTGCAGCAGCTGTGGAGTTGTTAGTCATGAATGGCCAATGCAAGCTCAGGCCTCGTCTTGTACATGTTGGAAAGATTCACGTACAGCTAAAGCTTAAATACAGAAGTCCCTGCAAAGAGTTTGGCTTGCTTCAGCTATGTATTTGGACTAGGTAACAGGTTTGACAACCAATACCTGGGTATCTTTTCCCATGCAACTTTACATGTGTAAAAAGTGTAAAATATGTTCTAATATGTGTAAAAAGCTCTAATATGTTACAGCAGAAATATAGTTCATATGGCCTATAGATCTCCGACCAATTTTCTGACCAAGAAAATGGTTACTTTCCTTTGGAAGTAGCTCAAGTGTTATTAAGATGCTGAGCCTAATTAGCTCCCATCCCAGTTTGCTTTATCATTCTGACTTGGAAGTACTACTCTTGGAAAGGAGGATAGGATCTTTACTTAATTGGTTCACCATTTAACCACAAATTAGCCAGTAAATTTGTAAATTAATAACTTTCAAGTTTATGTTCCAAATTAGACTTACCTAAGGAGTATTTGCATTACTTTATGCAAGTGGAATAATTACCTTAGCTAACTAGCACTCCACAGATTTTCAGTTTAGATAAATTTTCTGTTTAAACAAACAGAGAAGGCAGAGTAAGGAATCTCAAGGTCTTAATTGAAATCTTATAAAAAAATTTTATATCTACTCCCCACTCCAAGGAATGTAAAAATGGCCTTATGTAGCGTGTGGACAGAATCAAGTCTGTTTTCCCACCCCCCTTTGTCAAGAATCTTGAAAAATTGAGATTACCTTAACTCTTCCAAAGGGGGCTGTGTCCTCCCAGTCAGTTTGTTCTAATACCATACTTTTGTAAAGCTTGTAAATGTCAAGTAAAAACAAAAAAAATCTTGCTGTATCTTAGGAGTTTTTTGGCTGTGTATACAAGTGTAGCTCTGGAACATGTATTTGCAACCAGTCACCTAGTCAAGGGAAGAAAATTTAAGGGTCAGTAACAGAAGGCTAGAAATGATATTTATTTTTCAGAGGTTAAAACCTGGAACTGATTAAGGTAATGGATAGTATTGGGGGTGGACAGAGAGGTTGGGGCTTAAATGCTTCAATTAAAAGAAGGAAAAAAAACCCCMAAACAACCAAAACTTTTAAATGAAATGATGTGTTAATTGTGAAAGTTAGTAAATGAGTTGGAAAATTCTTTCCCAGTCAGAACCTCACGCTTGGTATCAGAATGACTCTTTTAAATGCCTTTAAAATATGGTATTTTAAGAAACTCTGAATCTTTGCCTACTTTGCATATGCCTTTATTATATATAAAACTTACACTTGACAGGTAAGTCTTATGTGAATAATTTTTTTCAGCTTGTTTCCCTATAGTATCAGAAACTCCTCAGGATTCCAAGACCATAACTGAATGTAAATATTGTTTTATCAAAACATGTGATAATGCTTATTCCTAAATTATGGGTGTTATTGGTACAGCCTACTTTTCAGCCTACTTTTCAATCTTCCTTTCCTTTCTTATTCCCCTGTACCTCCCCATCATGCCCCAAGCATGAAGCTGAAGTAGGTTATCCACCATCAAGTAAAAGGTTTCTGCTGTGTGGCAGTGGATTGTCTCTGCTATTTGCAAAATTCATTTAAATGAGACACAATTTAAAAAACAAACCAAAAGCAAAATGAAACAAACAAAAAAACCCCACACGAGTTTCAAAATTTAGTGCCAAATGATAGGAGGAGGAAAAGAGAGAGAAGAGAAGGCAGGGAAAAATATATTCCTGGCACAAAAGATATTTTGTATGTAATCATTTACTCATTCATTTTTACATTGGGTAGAAACAATGATTTATTTTTGCATGAGAGAAACTTAAAATATTTCAATGTAGGCTTGCAGCACAAACAGCTGTGAAGGACACTGTTAAGTTTGAGTGGACGTATCAGAAGATAYCACTTAGTCTTAGGCATGACCTTCCTTTCCGTGGGAGCTCGTTGAAATTAGTAGTTCTTATCAACCTTCCTTAAGACTTCTCAGCTAGCAGGTGGATCGCTTTGCATATTTATATCACAAGGGTCAGCATGCTGGCTCTACTGAAATGGCTTTTACAGAGAGACACTGGACAAGATGCGTGTACTGCTACCTTTAGAAGATGGTTCTTTTTATACAGAGTTTCTAAGGGAGCTTCAGTATAACTATCAACACCTATTTCTAAGGCCTAGGTTGTGACTTCTGAGCTAAAAAGGCTCTTAAGGATATGCCTAAACTGAAGAAGCTTTCTGATGTGATTATAGCAGGGAAACGTTGCTGGCGAGTTTACTGTATACTGAAATTTAATTTTGTGTTCCTTTGTGGAATGAGTTATGCTGGCAAATGAGCAACTCTRCCTGCCTAACTGCTGCTATGGCTGGGGGAGTTTGTTGTTTCAGTTCTGTCAGCCAGTGGACATAACTGTGGTGACATTAGCATGAACATGCTCTGATTTGATTTAGGAACTGCCCACGTATATCATGGTAGTGAAATGGGATTTGGTTTGGGGTAAAGAATTTGATGCATATGGTCTGCTACTATTATATATATCTAGCAAGATATTCAGCTGAGGTTAGTGTGCAAGCTGATGGCAGAGCATTGATCTATTCATGCATGCTTTCACAGAGACCTCACTCAAGCAATTTGAGTTTTGTTTACCCAAAAAGAAGAATAAATATTATTACGTTTTGCCTGTTACCGGTTGGCCATTGGACTCTGTTCCATTAATAGCAGCAGTGATGTCAGACCCTCTACAGTCAAGTTTCAAATATTTTGGTGCTATCACTACTGATGTAGGGACCACCTCTAGAAAGTTACGTAAGACAGTGCATGTAAGATGAGGAAAAGAGATTGTCTTCCACTGCTACCCAGAGAAGAACTCCAAGTTATCTGTAGCAAGTTCATTAAGGAGATCAAGAAAGCTTATGAGTGTGAAATTTAATGATGAAGACCTTATTCTGAAGTGTTGATAATCTGAAATAGTAAATTACTTTGCACTGATACTGCCTTTAAATAGGAAAACTTATATAACATTTGACAGAAGGGGTATTTAATCCTAAATTAGGTTTTTAAGGAGCTATTGAATTGCTGAATAATGCTGACATGGAAAATTATAAATTCTTCTACAATGGGAAAAGATGCAAGAGGAAACGGTGGGAGCTTGAAAGTGCAAGGTGAAGGTCAAGACTGACGGTTTGAACTAGGTAACAAAGTTAAGAAGGAATTGTCTGAGAAGCTGCCCATGCAGGGTGTTGAATCCTGTTCACTCAATACATACCCATGGTTACTTTTGCAGACTGATGGGGAGAGAGGAAGGCTGACTGTCACTTGCCCTGAACACGAATGCCTCCAAGGTTGAGAACTCCTAGAGGGTGATGAGGAGCGTGATGATGGGTGATGGGTGATGTAGTACGGAAACTACAGCGTAGTTTTGTTACTCATCTGTATCGCAGACCTCTTCAGTCCTTGGCTCAATTTAGAGCAGCCTTGCAGCTGCTGCCACTTATGCGGCAGTGACAGTTCCTTGATAGCTGTGCAACTGCAGAGCTGCTTGAGTATGGCACGCTTCTGATGGCAGGAGCAGTTAGGATGGAGACCACTTTCTTTGGATCTCTGTCAGTATACTTTGTCCTTATATACGAAGAAATGAATATGACTAAGTATGCAACTGGAAAGTAAATAAACTTTCTGAAAGCTGTGTAGGAGTCTATACAATTTTAAATATGTAGTTCAGTAGAATGGGGAAAATAATTGAGATACAAAAAAAGTTTATCTCTTCATCTTCTTTTGTATAACTATGATCAGATTTTTGTTTGTCTGTCTTCAGGTTTGATTAAGAAATGCAACGTGGGATTTTTGACTGGATTTTGTGTTTCTAAATTTTTCTTGGAATATGTCATGAAGAATTACACTTTGCCACAAAATGTAATGCTGTCTTATCAGTGCTGTGGTCTTAATGTATAAATAGCATAGTCCCACTGAAACTAGTACAGGTTTGCTCTGTAAAAGAGGGGTAAGTCTTGGATAGGTCACCTGGCTCCAACAGCTTAATGAAACCTGGCTCCTGGAATCAAGCCTGTAAACAACACTGCTGCCTGTGTTTGATTCTCTACACTTCCCGCCCCCTGCCCCCCCCCCCCCCCCCCCCCATGATAAAGAAATTAGCTTCAGGCCTCAAGTAACTTTTTAATCTGAAAAGTGAACATCTTTTCAAAAGTGCTGTACTTGGTGGCTTTCCATTGCAGAGGCAAGATAGCTATTGCTTCTCATCTGGTTATCAGGGCTGATCCTACTTGAGATCAAGTGATGCCACACAAATTGTGATCCCCTTGCACTTCCAAACAGGGGTTACTTGATGTCTGAGTCACTATAGCTCCAGGGGCAATTTTTGAACCTTTACCCTCAGGATTCTGTTTCCTAGAAGATAAGTGTAACACAGTCCTTTCCTTTCAGTATCCCACCTTGTAGTGTTATTTTTTTTCATCCTTTTTGAATGCACCCATTTCTAGGGTATCTGACGTGATCAGTGCTGACAGCCAAACTGACAACAGCAGTTTAAGGAGATGGCGGTGGCTGGAAGGGAAAAGGGGAAGCAGAACAATGATGGTGGGGACTGGAGTTGGCTGAAAATGTTGAAATGAGGTTGTCTTTTTTTGTCTACTCATATCAGCTTATAATATCTGAGATTTGAATCAGCAAAAAAAAAAAGTATTGCAAACACAGGGAGACATTTAGACATTAGGCTATTCTACTGAGTTTCTAGTACTGTACATGTAAACATGTTCAAATTAAGTTGAGTGGACATGAACTTGGAAAGGCTAGGTAGTTATCTTTGCTTGTGTGCAATTGCGACTCACTAATTTATCAAGATGAAGAATACAGAGTGTATTATTTCTGTGAAGAAATCTTCACATCTGTGAAAATGTGAGGATTAGCTTTTACCAGTTGCGTTGTAATTTCCAACTTACTTTGGCTTAACTTTTGTGTGTAATTCATATTTCACTAGATGTACCGAATATGAAACTTTGCAACTTCTTCATTTAAAGGTTAAATACAGATCCATAATTACAGCCTAGCTAAAGATGCTCCAGATTATTGAAAATRTTCTGATCTGGCTAAGGAACGTATCCTTTCAGATTCCCCACATCAGAGAGGATGAGTGAGAGGTTCCTGGCAACTTCTTCAGTTTTTGTCTGTGCAGTCAAGTAGCTTGTTATCTCTTAGTGCAACATTTAGTAGATAAAATAATTTATAAATGAGAGCTTTTGTAAACAAATAGGTAGCAGAGATGGGAAGGGAGAAGTGCCGAACTGGAAATAGCTCTTGTTTCTGTAATAGGTTGGATATCAAGTTCTCTGTTGATCACAAACATCTGAAAGGGTTGGACAATGTGTGTTTACTACATGACTAACACACCAAACAATAAATGGCTTTTTCAGAAACATATGATGGAAAGTAGGCAGTAGTTTGACAACAAAAATAGTTTGACAACAAAAATAATGTTAGCAGCAATGAGAATAAACCCACCAATGCTAAACAGTAATCCTTCTTTATTTGGACACATACTATCTGTCACTGCCTTGCTGGGGAAAATCATAGTGAGATAACACTGCCTAGTAGGCATTCTCAAAGTCCTTTCCTTGCTAGCCTCTTCTGATGACAATTTCAGAAAACTAAAGTTAGTTATTAGGATTAGAATAATATTGTTTTCCTGAGTCTAAGGATCTCAGTTGGCAAGCTGAAGTGGTCCACAATGGATTTGTTTATAGTGAAAGGCTAATTGTAACAAGAAATACTTAGTGGGAGTGTCCTGAAAACGTGTTAAATCTTAATTGTTTCCTTCTGGTTTCAAATTCAGTCTTTGGCCATTTAAAAATTATTAAAATTAGTCTTATTAAAAAAACCCAGTCTACCAAGACCATATCTGTAYGGATAGATCATATCTGTACAAAACTGCTTGAAATAATCGAGGAAGGAAGGAAGAAGTCCATCTTGTTTATCTCAAATGGTGAGAAATTCAATTGCACTGTATCCTGCTCTGCCAACAAAAGTAGCTTGACTAAATTGAAGAGGGTCATAAAACGTGAGAACTGTGACAGATTGATGAGTAGGTTGAAAATGTTTATCCTGTAGAATATGGAGGCTTGGGCATGAAGACCATCATCAATCTGTAAAGCAAATGAGATAACTTGAGAAAAATGTGAGCTGAATGTGGCATAATTTAGTCATAAGAAGTAATTTATGAAGGGTTCTCATTTTTTTCCCATGAAATCATTATGTTGGTATTGGGCTGAATAAATGACTTTCATATCGTGTTGTCAAAGATAGTTGTTGTAACCATTCACTCAAAAAATGTGGCTTCTCTGTCCTCATTGTTTCTTTTCACTGCCTGAGTATTATTTCAGGATACAATGAGTGATATTTTCTGTGGAAATTCATCTGTTTTGAGTTTTCTCTGGGAGAGTCAGAAACAGGAGATAAGAGGGATTGGGGGCGAGGTGGGGATGGGGGGAGCGAGAGGGMCAACAATAAACAGGTGAGAAAAATTTTGCAGAACCAGATGTGATAATCCTTAATGATTTTTTGTTGTTGTTGTTTGCTGCACTGTGTTCCATGGGGATATTCCAGAGTTTCGGAAGGAGACTAACCTCCTTATTGTTAAGGACT
Organism: Oceanodroma leucorhoa; assembly: GCA_030449065.1. NCBI lineage: Eukaryota > Metazoa > Chordata > Aves > Procellariiformes > Oceanodroma > Oceanodroma leucorhoa. Next base: position 1,374,647 of record JASVER010000151.1, on the reverse strand, counting down.
AATTTTATAGAAGCCCAGGTCAGAATTTTAGTCCTATGGAATGCACCCTTCCTTCTACCTAGGGAAAAAAAGTGAAACAAGCCCCTTAGCATTACCTGTTCATGTAGTGACTAGGAATGTCGCATCAATAACTGTTAGCTTTTATGGGAGACGTGGCTATATTATTTGTAGTTACTCGAACATGTATCTAAATTGGCTCTATCAACTAAATGCAAGAATCTAATTCCAACTGACTGCATTTAATGCACCTGAAGGTGTCTATATTGCCTAATTTAAACATAAGCAAAATTACTTAGATAGCCCAAAAGGAACTTCAGTGCGTTTCTTTTCTGCTCCGCTTAGCAATTAAAGAGCAAATCTCCCAAGATGAGCCAGGTGCAATATGCTGCTACTTACTTTTCTGTGTAGCATCAGGTATTGGCCCGTGCTGGAGGCTGCATGCCAGATTTCACAGAGCAGCAATGTGATCTGCTATGACAAATCCTGTGAGTTCTTTTGGGGGAGTGGAAAGCTGCTCTGCTTTGAACACTGATGCATTCTCCACAGATTGTGTTTGTGGGTTTAGTGGCATGTCTATTTTTCTACATCCTGCTTCATAGTAGTAACATTTCCCTCTCCAACTGTTGGTCTAGAAAATTTCTTCCAGTTTTATGTTACCTTACATGTCAGCATGAATGCAGTTAGAAGTATGTAAGTATTTAGAAGGAAAGCAGCAAGAGCAATGAGAAGCAGAGATACAAACCAATGAGGAATGCATATGCAAGGCTACCAAGGTTGCATGCGTATAGGCAGTCTATTTATTAGGTGAAAATGAAGCAGGACTTGCTGGACTATAACAGAAGCTGAGAAGTTAAGCAAGCGCAATGAACTTAATCTCTGCTTCACCACTCCACAGTTATTGCCGGAAAACCACTCCCGTTAACTCGTGTCATGTTTTGAAAAGGCTCTCCTGGCTACATAACCCTCAGGTGGGAAAGGCAACCCCAGGCACCAGAATATGCTGGGGGCCACCCAGCTGGAAAGCAGCTTTGCAGAAAAGGACCTAGGCTTCTGGTGGACAACAAGTTGAACATGAGCCAGCAATGTGCCTGTGCTGCAAAGGCGGCAAGTGATATCCTGGGCTGCATTAGGAGGAGTGGTGCCAGCAGGTCGAGGGAGATGATCCTTCTCCTCTGCTCAGCACTGGTGAGGCCATGCCTGGAGTGCTGTGTCTAGTTCTGGGCTCCCCAGTACAGGAGAGACATGGACGTACTGGAGAGAGTCCAACGAAGGGCCATGAAGATGATGAAGGGACTGGAGCATCTCTCTTATGAGGAAAGGCTGAGAGAGCTGGGTCTGTTCAGGGGGGATCTCATCAATGTGTATGAATACTTGAAGGGAGGGTGCGAAGAAGATGGAGCCAGGCTCTTTTGAGTGGTGCTCAGGGACAGGACCAGCGGCAATGGCCACAAACTGAAACACAGGAGGTTTCCTCTGAACATCAGGAAACACTTTTTCAGTGTGAGGGTGACCAAGCACTGGCACAGGTTGCCCAGAAAGGTTGCAGAGTCTTCCTCCTTGGACATATTCAGAAGCTGTCTGGACATGGTCCTGGGCAGCCTGCGCTAGGTAGTCCTGGTTGAGCAGGGGCTTTTGACTAGACAACCTCCAGAGGTCCCTTCCAACCTCAACCCTTCTGTGATTGTCCCTGCTAATCATACTTCTGAGTAGCTAAAAGTTCACCTGAACTGTATTTTTATTTA
>JASVER010000151.1:1337342-1372855 GCA_030449065.1 Oceanodroma leucorhoa | reverse complement strand
TTTTTTTTGGGAAGCACTGACTGAATTGGTGGCACAGCTACTTCTTTATTAATTTTCTTAAAATCTGTCATTTCAGAACTTTACTATGGTAACAAAAATACAATTTCCCTTATGAAAAGGAGGGACCAGACTGAACAGATTAAGAGCAAAGGGGACAAGATGTTGCAATATCAGTCAAATCAATAATGAATAACAAAAGGGAAAGAAGAGGGTGTTAGACAATGTAGTGTTGAAGGCTTTCTGGCTCTGAAARAAGGAATAGGGACTCAATTTTTAGAAGGATGACTTTGCAAACCTTTCAGTATGAGTGTTTTCAGGACAGTGCTTCAATGTTCCCAGAACTCTCATTGAAAGAGGGAGCAAGAGATGTTAAAAGAATTGGGGATGGGGATGATGGAGGTAATTTCATTCTTTATTTCTATCTAATGTCAATTGAAGGAACTTGGAAGCATAAAGGCAGCTTGGAGGATAATTACAAGATGACGGAAATGAATCTGTATTAAAGATAAAGCTTTCCAGACTTTGCTTTTATGTGAGTAAGATTCAAATTCGAAGTGTAGGTTGCTGATATAGCCAACACCATTTTCTTCCCTTCTTATTTCCTTTCCTGTTGCACTGAGACTTCTTAGTTTCAAAACTTTACTCCTCATCCCCATTGCTGACAAGTTCCAATAAAATGAGTGCTAAATCAGACACCTGTTCATGAGGGCAAAATTTTGTATTATGTAACTTTAATCAGTGCTTCCATCAATTGTTTGCGATAGTGGGATGAATACTATTTACGCTTGCTCTAGTTTTAATTCCAGGATGACATTCTCAAACATTAACAGGAAAATCTCCCCTACTTTCCTCCCCCCGCAGCTGAAACCAATTGTGTATTTGACTCTAAAAACACAGAAGAATTAGAAGTTAGAAAAATTACTCATTCTTAGTCATTATGAGTAGGTACACACAGATGTTGGATATGTATTTTAGGGAGTATCTGTGGTTTCACTGTGTCAGCAGCATAATGATCTATAAAACAAGACAGCCTTTATTCTAGATAGTGAGTGTGTGGGTTTTTTGTTTTCTTTTTTAAGACTAGATGCACTCATGTGAAAAATGGAAGTGTAACCTTAGCAGTGAAAGGATGATACAGAACACACTAAGCATCAGAACAAGGTGTCTGGAACTTTGTTATCCTTACCTGAGACATAACACAATATGAAAACCACACAGTTGTAATTAGCTGGCATTTACAGGAAAAAAAAGTGTAAAGATTGTCAACAGCAAATAAATGATGTCAGGGTTCACCCAGCAGAGAGTCTGGGTTGAGGTAGAGGGTGGGGGGAGGGGAGCAGGCAAAATTGCTTTTTGGATGGTGTTGTAACCCTCCTAGAATGAGATCCTTGGAGAAGTGTGTGGGGTGTTGAGGATTCTTGTTTGTCTTTTTGCATGTTGACTGGTTTATGAAAGATTCCAGTTGACTTGTGTGATGGTTTCGGCCATCTACCCATCCTCTGACAGAATCTCAGAAACCAAATGTTCCTGGGGATGATCTAGGACTTTTCCGCTTTTGATTAAAATTAAGGAAGAGACTAGCCCACAAGCACAAATACCTTGATCTGGATGTGATCTGTTCTAAATGTGGAGAATTGCCCATGGCTCAACAGGTACGAAACAAGTACAATGACTTGTACTTTAGAGAATTCCTTGGCATGTTGCCTGGCACCTCGCAGATGTTTTTACTTAGAATTTATGGTTAAAAGAAACAAAAATGCTACTAGGTACCCCTTTTTTCTGTAAAACAACCAAACAATCATATTTTTTCCTCAGTCTGAGACAGACATTTCTTACTTGTTGCACTTGGTGAACTTGACTCCATCTAAACAGAGTAGGTCACTGTCATTTCTCAGAAGAAATAAAATGTGAATTGCATTATTATTCAAAGAGTCTATTCTAAATCAGTACATGTCTGAAACACCTGCACTGAATCAGGGATCCCTGCTTAAAAAAGACCCAATATTGGTTGCACAAATTTCCTTCTGTTTGATGATAGAATATAATGCTTTTCTATTGTCTGCTTTCTCTGGTGCAGAAATTATTTTGATGTATGTTTGTATGGGTAAATAACCTCAAAATACTTGTTCTCAGGGTAATGGATTGTTCTGTTCATTCAAGTGGTAGGTAAGGATGAAAACAGAATATATTTATTTACTGTTTCTTTTGTCTAAGTGCAAATTCACATATATGATGTATGTTTGCTTTAAAAACAAACAAACAAGCTCAAAAGCAGCAACAAGAAAACCCTGAACCAAAAACCTCCAAAATGCCTACATGTTAGCCTCTCATTTATCCTTAATCTTATCTAATCAGCAGTTCAGATCTCCTCCAAGACTGTGCCTTCGTGGGATTGCACAGCATATTGCACATGCAGAGATAGAATAAAACAGACTTAAATGTAATCATTTAACTTTATTTTCTTTTGTTGATTTTTAAGGCTATTATATGAAATTATATTTTCCATTTTACTGCTAAGCCATAACCAAAATAATCTGAAATATTATAATTCTGATATTAACGCTCACTACAAAAAGAGGGAACTTTGTTTACTATGTTTTTTATTAAATCAAAAAGTATTTTATATGTCTTGGGGGAAAAATAACTTGAGCTTGAGTAATAGTGTCATCCTTTACATCCATGCATTTATTTTGCCCGAATTGAGAGTCCTGCTTAAGAAGAGTTGGATACTTACGTTGTTATTCCTCCAAGAGCATTGCAGACACCCAGATTCTTGTAGCTTTGGGCATAGCCTCACTTGGTCCTCATTTTGGGGGTTTTCCAGAATGTAAATTATTCTAAAAATCTGTAAATGAAGCAGAAAGGTCTGGGACATTCTGTAACCTAGATATTTTTTTTCCTTCTTTTTTCTTCCTTATTTTTTTAACTCCCCTTCTTTTTTGAAGTGCAGCAATAGAGTAAGAAAACTGGGAAAATCCTTTGCAGGAGACAGTTACAGGAAACAGGGATCTCAACCCAGTTCATGTAGTTGTCTTTGCCTGAAACATTCAGAAAAATTACGATTTAGACATTATTATATCTTTAAAACAAGATGTCCACTGGTGAGTAAACATCCTTGTTAAACTGCTGCTGTGGATGATTAGCCTCTTCGTTAAAAGCTTGAAATGGATTCAGAATATCATTCTAGCTATTCTTGAGGTCCACCTCTTAATCTAGCAGATAAAGATAGTATATCTGTCTTGTTCATCTGTTCCCACATATTTATGGAGATCAAGATTTTCTGTAACCCACTAGGTTATTGGTAATTGATTTAAAAAATCAGACTTTTTTTTCAGTCTGGAAGTGTTCCTGTGGCTCTCTTTCAGTGCACATTCTTTGTACTATGGATATCAGAACTTAACACATTCACCATGTGTTTGGCATTGGTTTTATTAACTGTCTTTTCACTGTCATTTCAGTTCATAGGTGTTATCTGCGTTCTTTCCCATTAAACAGAAAATTTCACATCTGTATATACCTGGCAGTTTTATATCCATTTAGAGTGTACCATGGTGACTTTCTAGATCCATTTTTGTAACTTTTCAATGGACACGAAGGCATGTGCCCTTAGAGAAGAACACCAACATTACTACTGCTTTCAGCTGAGGAAAATTGTCATTCTGTATTCTGTTCCTTATTTAATATAAAATGTTATCTTGATAGACACATAATTAATTATTTTATCAATAGTGCATTTACAGGGGGTATTCTTTTTATTCAGCCTACTTAGTATCTTAAGAACAGTCCTCAGTAATTTCACTTGCACAATAAAATTCAATCTGCTATTCAAGCAGATTAACTTGTGCATATCAATTTATACAGCTATTTTTGGTTTTTATTGATTGATTTGTTATATAGAACAGGTATGCTGTGCTGAGATTGCTTTGCATTACAATTGCAGGTAGGGATTTAAATCTACATTTAGGATTACCTCAGGGTGTGAAGGCAGGCAGCCTTTACTATGAGATTATGTGAGACTATCTGTTTTGTCTTTGGGGGGATTGGAGTTACACATCATTCTTCCCATGCTAGTAATTTTAGGTATGTAAGTGCTTCTGTAAATCTGGCATGTTCCCCCCGCCCCTTTAATGTAGCTTAGTCCTGCACATATTTGACTACTTACATCTGTAAGGTTTAAATCAATACAATTTTTAGTAAAAGTAATAACACCGGAGTTTTGTATCGTGTCTCATTTGTAAACTGGGATTGCTACACAAATAGAAGTTATCGCTATTCACACTTATAAGTTTGAAAAGTAATCCCTTCTTTGTAAGGGATTTAAGTCTAAGTGTAATAAATTTGTTTTAAAAAGTCCATGTATCAGTACTCTGGAGGACATTCAAACACTGAAAACACTGAAATCAAATCGTGGGTGTAAACCTTAATCCAGTAATTTAAACTGATAGAGTTCCAAACCCGGGTCCCAATCTATATCCTGAATTGGTGTGTAAAAAAAAAAAAAAAAAAAAAAAGCGCCCTTTAAGGCTGTATTTCCCATTTTATGTAGTTATAAATGAGACAGGTAACATAGTCATTATATAATTCTGAAGGACAATCTATTTCCACAGGTCAGGGCCTGTACCTGTTTATAACTGGACGCATAATGTAATCTCAAATAATGAAATTTCAAGTATTTTTTTTTATTCAGAGCATTTGTAGACTGTCAGATATGTATGTTCTCATTCCAAGTCATCAGTTTTGGATCATATTTTTGGATGTATCTTAGCTTTCCTGAACAACATTTTAACTGAAACGAACCCTCATTTTGACAAATGTTCACAGCAGAAAGCGATGGTATTAAGGTTTTGGAGAATTTTACTGCATATTCCATTCTAATGGCTAGACAAAGCTATGGTTGAAGCATGTATTTTGAGCATATATTTTCCTATACACTTTATGGAGAAAATGGTGACAGTATGTATTCCGCTAACATTAGTCCCTTAAATTTTGTGTTTGAAATCAGAGATGACTTTAATCATGTTGCTGCTAATTTGTAGTCTACACCGAAATCTCTGCATCTCCCAAACAACCCAGGAGTGCCCTTTTTCTTTCACTTTTTTTTTCCTAATGAATGTCTAAGTTTTTTCAGGCATTGATCATTCACTGATGTTTTTTTTTCTTATGGCAGTAGAAACATTCTCAGCAATTAGTTGATGTGAGGAAATCACTAACACAGCCTGATAGTGACATTTGACCTTGCTAGAAAGAAATGAGGGAAGAAAGTAATAAATGCAGTAACAAATGTTTTCATAGTGATGGGATTTCTTTTTTTTAATATTTGTTCTAATCTTTTTGTAGTGTTTTGTTTGTCCTTGTGAATAAATTGCTCAAAGTAAATGATCTAATACTCTCAGATTTTTATTTTTTACTAGTTGCAATAGCTACCCTAATGAAAACCATAGCTACCCTAATGAAAACCATAGCTACCCTAATGAAAAGCCTTTTTTTAAAAAAAGGGGGGATTTAGCTTTTCCGGCATGTTCTTAATTTTTTGTTTGCTTTGTTTGTCATTTAGCTGCACAATTTAGTAGATGGCTACTAGAGTAATGTATTTTTAGCAAAGTAGATGAGCCAGTGTATTCTGGATTGTTCGGATCCTGTTTGAGACACGTGATTTTGTTCTCATATATGACTGGCAGCAATGAAGCATTCAAATAACTCATGGAGTAATCGGCCTGTGTTTGTTAAAGGGCTGTCCTCAGACTGTATGCATAGTTATGCTGTATTTCTTTTCTCCCATAAGAGATTTTTGGTATCGGATATTATCAGTTCAGATGTATCTCTATCTTTCAACTTCCCTTACATTTGGCATTTTTAAAACTTTCCATAAAATCATCCTGTGATACTGACAGATTAGTTTTTTCAACACAAGCTTCTAAACATGGCATTATTTTTGGTCACCGAAAGATGAGTAGTTTAAATACCAAAGGTTAAAACATATACTGTCTGAAACCAACTAAAATAAATCATTCCAAAGAACTTTTATATAGAAAACTTACAGATTCACATTCTTGTCTGAGAAAAATGACATCATGCGACTGTCACCACAGATAATGAATCCAGCATCATTTACACAGTTTAGGAAAAGTTTGTTTCTGGTGAAAAAGAAATTTRCCATGAGAACAGCCAGGCCATGGATTGGGTTGCCCAAAGAGGTTGGGCAACCAACCTCCATCCCTAGGGGTTTTCAAGGCCCAAGTGGATAAAGCCCTGAGCAACCTGATCTGGTCTCATAGCTGACCCTGCTTTGAGCAGGAGGTTGGCTTGGATGACTTTGAGGCCCTGTCGTGGTTTAAGCCCAGCCGGCAACTAAGCACCACACAGCCGCTCGCTCACTCTCCCCCAGGTGGGACGGGGGAGAGAATCGGAAGGGTAACAGTGAGAAAACTTGTGGGTTGAGATAAAGACAGTTTAACAGGCAAAGCAAAAGCCACGCACACAAGCAAAGCAAAACAAGGAATTCATTCACTGCTTCCCATTGGCAGGCAGGTGTTGAGCCATCTCCAGGAAAGCAGGGCTCCATCACGCGTAACGGTTACTTGGGAAGACAAGCGCCATCACCCTGAACGTCCCCCACTTCCTTCTTCTTCCCCCAGCCTTATATGCTGAGCATGACATCATATGGTATGGAATACCCCATTGGCCAGCTGGCCTAGCTGTCCCGGCTATGCTCCCTCACAGCTTCTTGTGCACCTCACAGAGCATGTGAGCTGAAAAGTCCTTGGGACGTAGACTACCTAGCAACAACTAAAAACATTAATGTGTTATCAACATTCTTCCTATACTAAATCCAAAACATAGCACTATACCAACTACTAGAAAGAAAATTAATTCTATCCCAGCCAAAACCAGGACAGGCCCCTTCCAACCTCATTTAGCCTTTGATTCTATGAAATTCAGACGAGGTCACCTGCTGCTACTGAAAATGAAGTAATTGTGTCGTAGCACATGCAGCTCTCTTTTAATCAGGTGTACCTTCTACAAACATAGCTGAAGTGGGAGTAGGACACAAGAAAGTGGAACATGGAAAAGCGAAAGAAACAAGACATTATGCTTAGTGCAGGCAACCTTTCATCCCTGAATGTTTAGACTTTTCCAGTTGCCTTTTGATGTCAGGAAAGTTTGGTGGCCCCAAAATTTGCCCAAAATTAGGCAAATATGAGAGTTCATTGATTCCCAGTTTGTGAAAGAACGGTCAGAGGTCAAGGTGTGTCTTTGCAGTCCTCTGGTGAAAGTGTGTGCTGTACTTGAAACAGATAGTAATCAAGATATATCTGGAGAAAGTTGATAGATTTCTAGATATTAAGAAGAGATGTACTGAGCTCAAAGAGCTTCCTGCAGAATGCTGTCCAGAAAACCAGGAGAGGAGGAAAGGCCTGGAAAATCAATAAACTCACTCTTTACTTAATATACATAGAGTTACTTTCTGAGATCTTTAAATACCGTTTTTGGCAATTCTCGTTTAGTTTTGCTCGTGTGCAATGTTCACAGTTTACTTTTATTAGCCACCCAGTCTAACACTAAGCATTTCTCTTGTAAACGGGAGAGCAGTTGGAGCCCAGGCTATGGAATATTTAGAATAGTGTAAAACTCTACTTAATTTCCCTTGGCAAGAATGGCAATATGCATGTTCTTTAAAACAAATCATTTTTACATCCTTGTATGTAAATGTCTAAGGCGATCTGCATATGCAATGAGGAGTTCCTAGGGGTCTGGTTTTTGCTTTTTGTTTTGTTGATCACTGTTGCCTTATTTTTAGTGCAGTTGTTACTACTCTTGGTATAGTGTCAGTGGTAGCCCTGGTCTAGTAGGATATAGAATCATAGAGTCGTTTAGGTTGGAAAAGACCTTTAGATCAAGTCCAGCCTTTAACCTAGCACTGCCAAGTCCACCACTAAACCATGTCCTTAAGCACCGCATCTACATGGCTTCTAAATACCTCCAGGGATGGTGACTCCCCCACTTCCCTGGGCAGCCTGTTCCAATGCTTGACAACCCTTTCGGTGAAGAAATTTTTCCTAATGTCCAATCTAAACTTCTGGCGCAACTTGGGGCCATTTCCTCTCATCCTATCGCTTGTTACTTGGGAGAAGAGACGAACACCCACCTCGCTACAGCCTCCTTTCAGGTAGTTGTAGAGAGTGATAAGGTCTCCCCTCAGCCTCCTTTTCTCCAGGCTAAACAACCCCAGCTCCCTCAGCCGCTCCTCATAAGACTTGTAAATAGTGACAGGAGGGAAAACGGACACCTTATTCCCCTCCCTCCCCCCAGCTGTTGGGGGCACAGGGAGAATTTTGTGAGTAGGCGGGGTGGCCTCAGAAGGAAACCCCATAACCCGAAAGAGCTGTCCTGTTTTCTTGTCTTCTGATGTTATGGGAGATGCCAGCTGCTACTGTGCATGAAGTGGTACGTAGCCCCTTGACTTGCTCCATCCTGTAACTCTGGTGCTTGTATGCTTTGTGAATGTAAAGGTAATTCTGTGTTTGCCAACAGACTGCTTTGTATTTTTGGATAGGTGAAACTACCATAGAAGTTCTTTGTTATTAGAGGATAAATAAAATGTGCTGTGGACATCTTGACATCTAGTCTGAGTCTTCGCTCAGGCTTCATTTTTGCCACTCAGTATTAGTCTGTATCTGTACTTCTTAAGGACCTTCATACTTTTAGCACAATATAAACCTGACAGAGGCTTTTCAGAATATTTTGCTACCTGCAACAGTGAGATCAATCAAGTAGGCTAAGATACTTTTGCAACTGTGTGTTACACTTAGCTTCTCAAGGTAATGAGCTGTCTTGTCTATTTGTTAAAAATGTCTGGTATGATCTCTAACATGCTGTCCTTTACAAGAGAAGAGAAAATAACATCTTAAATTTTGCAATTTGAATAAAGTCTTTGATTAGATGAGAAAGTATTTGATATTTAAGAGTTTTCTATTGCATATTAAAAAGAGTTAAAATGCCACTGGTTTGAAAAAAAAATGGTGCTTACATGTGTTCTAAAAGCTGAATCTTTTCACCTAGTACCATGCTTCTCAGAAGCTGTGGCTGGTCTTCCCTAGCAGTTGTGGGAAAAGACTTTAAAGTTTCTCGCAAAACAAGAGAATGATTTTTTTTTTTTTAATTTGTTTTTTTTAAAGTACATTAATGAGAGAGATTGACTTTCGCTTGGTGGAATTCCAAGTCATGTAATGAGCATTATCTTTGGTGAGCTGAGAAGTATTTTAACTTTTCAAACAGTTCAGGTGAATGAGTAAAGTCTGCATTTGGAAATTAATTGGCTGCTTCTGTGGGTCAGTGTTGGATAATGGCATAGAAATACTTGCACTCTTCATTCCATTACAACAATTCCTTGTGGGAGGCGAATGCGGCCCTGACATGCAAAGGTGGGAAGCTACAGCTTAGCAGCCATCTCATCTTCCTCTTCTCCCTTCTCATTTGTCTCTGAAAATATTATGGACCCATGCTTTAGAGCCCCTGAAAAAATGAGCAAGTGAAGATGCTCTTGGGGTAACACACATGCCTCTGCGCAACACACTCTCTCTTTTATTTTCTTTTTTTTTTCTTTAAGAACCAACCAAAAAAAAAAAACAAAAACCAACAACCAAACAAAAAGCCTAGACAGAAACCAAGTACATGGGAGCAACCAATACCTTGGTCTGCAATGGGGTGGGCTGGGAACTGACTGGGAGATGAAGTACCTTTGGTACCTGGCAAATCTGAACTCGGAAACCTTGAAAACATCATTTTGATTCCAGATCAGTAGAGTGACTTGCTGGAAGAAACAATAGAGTAGATATTTATAAACTGTTAAATRCAGAGTAAAGTGCAACTGCTTTTTTTTACCACCTAGTTGGTTCTAAATGTTGAATGCTTCATACTAGTGAATTACACGACTTTAAAATATCTTTCAAAGTATGAGTTAGTGGGTTTTGTCACTAAATCCTCTGCTCTCTATACTCTTGTGTTTCTGACTGAATTATTTACATGTTACTTATTTCAGTGTTTTTAGGTTATTTCCTTGTTATTCTAGCTTTCAGTTTTTCATATGCATTGCTTACACTGTTTTATCTGATGACGCTGCTTTTCAAAGTATGAAGTTGCATGGTAAAAGACACATCTCCACATGCATGAAGGAACAGAGAGGTGTGACAGCAGACAAGGGAACCCCAATATCTCATTCAGAGGAAGGATCCCCTGCCCTAGCCCCTCCCACCGCTGTCCCAGGAGGGACATAAGCCCCATGGCCTACGGTTGACTCCCATCGCCATGGTTCAATGGGAGTGGCTCTCTGGAGCACCCATCGGACTGTGTGTGAGGGGTCATTGCCCAGGATTATGGGGCACATTATGGGTTGCAAGGGAAGGGCATTTCAAAATTGCTCTAGCCAGCAAGTAGGTTAAATGCCTTGGGAGCCAGGTATATGTGTGCTGAGCACCTGAAGGAGTTGGCTGCTGGAGCGACCAGGTCCAGGACAACTGCCAGAGAGACGGTAGGGTTGTGGAGGGGGGGAAGGTTGGGGGTGTCTGTGCGTCAGGCCACTGGAGATGAGAGAATTCAGAGACAAGTTACTGGGGAGACTAAGTATCTCAGGCCAGTTACTAGAGAGATGCATAGTGTGTGTTTCCCACTAGTGGACCTTCATCCTGATCTGCTAGAGAGAGGAACAGGGTAAGGCTGTTGGCGATGTTCGTGTTTCCAGTTGACAGTTTACAATGCTGAGCAACAGGTGAGGTAGCCCTGCTGCTGTCTGTACGTGTCAGCGTGGCATTTTCACAACCATATGAATTTGATGCAGATTCACCTGGTAGCTACTTGACCTTTCTCTGGCTCCTTTCTCTTCTGCTGTTGATTGTTCATTATTGTGTAATTAGTTCTCTCTCAATCTGGAATCCAGCAGTTGTTTGTATGGGATCTGGTCCCGTCCCTCTTTTTCTCCCCACACCATGTTGGATTCTAACTCCATTTTCATTGTGCTTGCACTCCACCACACAAGCTGCAAGTTTAATGACCACAGTTGATCACCTAGGTGTTGGGAATAACAGCAGATCAGATCAATGGGAATTGCACTTAAAATATCTTTCTCTTATGATAGTCACCGTAGACAACTCTTCTCGCTATTGTTTTCTGAACAGTTCTATATTTACTTTTTAAAATTTGTCTAGACCATGTTTCTCTAGCTTATTTTATGGCGATGTGAGATGGTAGAGGGATCATTTTGATTCTGTTCTGATAACACAGGAGCCTCTTTCACTGCAGTTATAACCATGTTGATTTCTAAGTGGACAGTCAAAAATATTTTTGGGTTGCTGTACTCTGCTCCAGAATATTGCAGCTTGAGGTCTTTAGCTCATTTAGTGAGCTTGAAATACATGTTTTTGTCTCTAGTCCTGTGCTTCAGAAGTGCAGTGCAGAATTTGCGGGAAAGATACACATTCATATGAAAATTAGTTCAGGCAAACTGTCTATCAAGCAAAAGACCAGTTTCTTAAAATGCAAAAATATCAGAAATATGTTTGTTGTTTGCCTGTTATGTGGAACATTAGAATCAAAGTTATTGGTTATCACGTTGAAGATATTCAAGACATTAAAGCTGATTGTAATTGAAAGCATATTTATATTAAATGGCAAATATGTTCATTTTTAATATTAAAAAAAGCATTCATTAGAAAAAAGTAATTCATTTCTTTTGAATTGAATGCAATGTTAGTTTAATTTTCAGAACATTGCCTGAGGCAATGGTTTGACATTTTCTTGAAACCGATCTGATTAGTTCTCAGAATTATGCTGAGAAATGTCACTTACTATAGAAAATACCTTTTTAAGCAGTGAACCTCAGAAAAGAAAAAATATTTTTTCTTTTTCTTCACAAATTGCTTTGTGCATTTCAGTGGCAAGGGCAACAGTTAGCTCTAATTGTGTATTGAGCTTGTTTTTATATGATTATGGAATCAATTCAGAATCTTAACAGAAAAATGATATGGATTGAACCAAGTCCATTGTACTATTTTTGTGAAGGTGACCTTAAAGAGTAGATTTAAAGGCTTTTAAGTTTAAAATTTCAATACTCTTCTGCTGTAATTCTTATGACATGAAGCTCAGAGTTGCCTGTGTAATGTCTTCCTTAAATGGAAAAGGGTTTTTCATCTGAATTAGTGGCAAAGATGAATTGTATACACTCAGATATAGGTTTTGAATGAGTGAATAAATTTAATAAAGTTATGTAGTATCATTTACAGGACTTACTAATATAAATATTTTGCTTATACCATCATTCAGTACTACGAAGATTTCGGTGGTCGTACCTGATCTTACTGGACAGTGAAATGCTGTTTTAAAATACGATATTCAAATTAGTATGGTTAAGCAGCTGGTAAGAGTCTCAGAGCTTAAAAACAAAGTTTGATTGTCAGATTTCATATGGTACAAAACATAAAAGTTTCTGCCAAAAGCAACGTTTTCACATCTGAATCAAGATTTGTGGTGGTTGTATACAGCAAGGACAGCAGAATGCATTGTCTGGAAGGTGATAATTTTCAGCACCGTAGGGGTCTTAATGACTAGGTTTAACACTCCGGACTATTTTGCCTTCTTCATAGAATATTCTTCAAGAATATCTATATATAAAATAAAGAATGCACATATTTWAAAAACTTAAGATTATTTATTACTTAAATTCTCCCCTGTATCTTCATTTTTTAATTAAAAAAAAGCAGAGGGATTTGGACGTCCTCGCTAGATGACTTCAGTAGAATAGTTTACTGTCTATTTTAATGCAGCTTGCTTTCTAATTAGAGGGTTTTTTCCATGACAATGAAGGTGATATATCTTACTGCGTTCATCTGTCTGTATTTGCTTGCAAGTTTAATGTTGTCATTATAAACAAAGCACTATTTTCAGGGGACTTCAGTTTGTCCACTAAAAAGAGAATAGAAAGCCAGTTGTTTTTATTCCCCCAGGTTCTGGAAAATGTCATGTGCACTTCCAATTAAAAAAAGTATTGATAATGAAGAAAAATTCTTTGCAGAGGAAAGAAGTTGCATTTGACTGATATGCATAGTGCAGGTTGCAGCACAGAACATGGTCTCTGCTAGAAATGAGGGGAGCTCCTTTAAAATTGTTAGMACAACTTTGGACTTACTCTGAAGTGAACTCAACCTTGCACCATGCTTGTTGCTAACATTGATTTCCATGTTCGTGTTAATGCGTATGTAAGTAGTTGGATGTGCAAACTGATGTATTTAAAATCCATTCTGACTCCTGTTATTTGAAATGTCTGTAGATTTATTATTAAAAATAAAAAAGTATTTTTAGCATTCAGACACTTTATGACAGAGGTCAGTATGGTTTTTTTCTTCCTTTTCTTTAATTTCCGGGTTTACAGATAGGGAAAAGGAGAGGAGGAGAGAAAAAATGATTCACCCAAGGTGAATTAAGAAGGGCAGTGATAGGACCGAGGTCTCTGTAGTCCCAGTCATATGACCTTCCTTATTGCTAATTAAATTTCCTTTCAAGCAATGTTAGTTTTAATGAAATAGAACTAGTCCTATCTCTAAGCTTCATTAAGGTGTCATTAAGAAACTAGGGAGATGAGAAAAGGATGTGAGAGTTCCTTCAGCAGTACCTTAAATTCTGTTTATAAACTATAATGTAATTTCATATTCCAGTTTATTTAATTGTTAAGGACACTGGTTTCTACTGAACCCTTCTGAAACATAAAAATGCTAGTTGTGTTCTAAAGGAGCTTTCCAAATTAAAAAAAAAAAAAAATCAGTCGAATGACTCACCTCCCTTTTAAACATTTTGGTCTGAAAATAACAAAACAGTTTTAATTGTGGGGAAAAAAATAGCTTGGGAATATCATACATGTTGTGACTGAAGTGTAGCTAGATCGAATCCTGAAATACTCAAGTAACAGATTTGGCTTTATGTGATACTGTAGTTTTGTTTGGGTTCTTTTTTTAATTTGTTTTTTGTTTAAACATAATAAACTTTATAGTTTCAGACTTTCATCCACAAGCAGAGGTCTAAAGACAGTTCAGAGAATTGTACAACTCTGTGGGGGTGCATCTTTTAAAGGAAGAAGAGGAGAAAATGTAATGTTGCGAGGCTGTTTAAAACCAAGCGGTTGAACTGTTCTTAGAAGTGGATCTGCAGCACCATATGTGAGCATTTTAAAGTAGTCTTTTTAATTATATAGTGTTTTAAAATTTGCAACGTATGCCTGTGTGTTGGGATGACTAATTGCTGTGCACTAGGTTTTCACAACACTCACAGGAGCAGGAGCTGCATGTGCTCCAACATTGTGACTTTTGTTTTTGTTTTTTTTTAAGTAATGGTAATGGAAAACTACAAGCGTTAAGAGGTAATGGCAAGGTGGGCACTAAGCAGACATTTTGCCCTGAAGTTCATATATTTCAAATTGCCTGCAGTCCCTGTTACATTTATGAAGCAACTAAAGTTAAAGCTGTCTCCTTAATTTCTTTTGAAATTACTTTTCCAGCTGACCTTGGTTATCTGAGAGGTAGAGGACAGAGGATGTGTCCTGGAAGTGCATTGGTTTGTTTCTTTGGTTTAGTTTGTTTTTCTCTGGAGACCTAGCACAGCGAGGGTTATCTTTGTTAGGCAGTCTCACCAACATGCCTTATCCCTGGCCAGTTCCTTCCCTGTTCCTAGAGGGGATAAAACAGCTTTAATGCACTTCTGCTCACCGCTTGCGCTGTCTGCAGAGCCTCCTGTTTTGAGGCATTTCTTTTTAGTCTTTGGTAATCTGGGGTCTAAGCAATTGGCCTCATTAGTTTCCAGTGCCATTAAATTGAGCCAGGGACTAAGTAAGGGCTAGCAGGTCAAATCCAAGCGTGGCTGTGATAAACTGTACGTGTTTCCATTTACTGTTAGCACATGATCTAAAAAAAACCCAACACAGACCAAAACACTTTTTCTAACATTTGCTTCAGCACTGTGCTTTAGGAAGAGATGAATCAAGGAACTGCATCTTCTTTTCTTCCCCTTCACTTTTCTTTGTTGTCTTGGCATTTTCCCTCTCTGCTTGCTGAATTTGCAAGCTGGCTTTATTTAAGCAGCATCTTACCCCTCTTTATTTTATTACTCATTCTAAAGATAGGATATGCATTTGTTACATATACAGTAAAACCTGATGAAGTGATATGAAACACTGGATGCAACAATTTAACCCTCCCCAAGAATGACAGTTGACCACAAAATGTGCTGTTTGCCTTGCAAGCATCAGCCATGTTTTGAGCGGACTTCAGCTGTGTTCAAAATAGAAGCTGCACTGTGGTTCCTGGATGGAGCCACAGGGCTCTCTTGTTCTGGTCAGAAACTGTGCAAAAAGTAGAAATCTGTGTCATTTAWAAAGTGCAAAAATTATTTCAGACTCTTTCCATATTTTTCAGAATTTAGGGTCATTTGGATTCGGTGTTTCTGCATGAAGCAGATTCACATTAAGGTTCATGCAAACTGACTATAGGGAGGTATTACTGCAGGTAATGGGTGAACTCTTATTTAGGCTTCCATTTAGTTTCATTTGAACTGATCCCTTTAGGAAGAGATTTCATCAGCTTCAGTGCTCTCTAGGAAGAAACATGAATTCCTAGTCATAGGCTGAAAACTGGGCTACGGTATGATTAAAGAATGAGTTGGAAACTTCTAGTGACCCAGTCTCCCATAGGATACTCATAGTATGAAAGCCTGGGATGCTAGCTCTCTGTTGTCTAAAAACAGTTTCTTCCAAAGACCATGCAATTTATTCATCCACAAGGGTTTATCCATTCGGAGTAAAAGGCATGCCACAGGAGAAAGACTTAATAGGTATGGATCTTAACTCCCTAATTCAATGATATTTTTGCTACTGAAAGCCATTTATTTTCCATTATTGGACACATAAGTATATGTAATAGTTATGAAAATTTATTCTTCRTATATGGTTAAGGTTTTGCTCTCTGTCTTAAAGTATTTCCATTTCTGATGGGAAACTTTATAGAAGATAAGCAACTTTGGAGAAGTTTAAGATTTCTTAATGCTTTAGCAGTGAACAAAGGCTTGTTATCAAATGTCTTCCACTGCTACAATAACTTTGAAAATAAATTTAGTACTTAATGTGACTATTTCTTCAAATATTAAATATTCTAAGTTAGTATTCGACCTTATGCAAAAGTATAAAAAATTATAATAAAGGATCTACTTTAGCTGACTGATTTTACTGCTCTCATTGATGCATGTAGTTTGATTGACTTCGTTGGTGCTTCTCATCTAAGTCCTCTGCAATTTTAGCTGAACAGCACCAAACTGTTGATATTATTTATTTCAAATCTTTTGCCTACATATGTTATTTAAAAAAACCCAAAAAAACCTCAAACCCCACTTCCCCCCCCTCTACCTTTATTTAAAACTTCCATATGTTTGCTGAAGTAATCACAGTTCCTGTTTCTGAAAAACATAAACAGATAAAGAAACTAATACAGAAGCATTTCATTAATATGGTGTTAGCTGTTCAAGCTGGATTTGAAAGCTGCTCTCTTKAGATCTATGCCAGAAACAACTGCTATACTGCAAGTACACAAATGTATACTTTTACTGTGTATTTCTGTATAATTAAATATAAAAGGGGATTCTAATTTTGTTCAAGGTCTAATATTATGTAATAAATTGAGCAAACTAATTGGCTAGTGAACGGAAGTATCCCATCTTATTTAATCATCTAAATGGGTGAATTTTGTTGTAGTTCAAGTACAGTTGCTGTAATTCTTTATATGCATGTACTTAAAATGCCATGTGTTATAATTTGCTGGTGGTATGAACTGGAAAAAAAAGATGCCTTAAGGTTTCCAAAACCCAACTCACGAGTGTAGCGATCATTTCAAGAAGTTCTGTATAAAATTGCTTGGTCTTTTTGTCATGCATTTTCCATTTAAGTCAATGGAAGTTGTATAGCTAAAATCACGCTGAATTCATTGCAAATCTAGGGCACGCTTAAGAGGCACTTCATCTGAGCAAAGAAATCATTGCTTTGACTGTGGCTATGTTAAGTGAGAGATGGAAGTGAATAGCTTTTAGTTTATTGCTCATTTGAAAGCTGGAGGGAAAAATGGCCTTTGTCTGCCTGCCAAGCTCTTCCCCTCCCCTGCCCAGACTTCCTAAAAATGCTCATCTGAAATCTGGCAGCAGTTACCTTTGATTTCTTTCAGTAGCTTTTCCAATTTTTTTTTTTCAGCACTTCATTTTTTTTCTTTAGTTCCTGTAATAAATTTGATATATTTTTAAAATGTAATAAGTAAAAACTAATGTGGTTTGAAACAGGCCCCAAAGAAAAAGTCACTTAATGATAATTTGATACTTAAGTCAAAGTCTGATCACTAAGATGTACTCTTGAGTTGCTGAGTCTTTCTCTGTTTGTTGGTATATGAACCTGTTAGGTTTCTTCAGGTAAATTTTAGAAGTTCTACCTTTTTGTATGTACTATAATGACACCTTATTGCAGATGCAGTCTAAGTGTGTGTCATAATGTTGAAAAACAGTAATTGCAGCTTGTAGCAAATCTGTGATCTGTAAATCTGTGGATATGACACCCTATTATTACATAATTAAATGAGGAAAATGAAATTATGAAGTCTGTTGGTACCTTCAAGAATAGTRCTTTTAATGCATTAATTAGCTGTGTTTGCTTTGCGACCAGCATAAAGAACAGAAAATATTTGTTGTTTTCATGGCAGAGTATTAAATAACACAAGCTTTTGTTAATAGAAGTAATCATGGGTTTATTGTTGTTTTGCATTTATTCTACTTTTTATCTTCTTATTTAATTGGGAATTTTTTGAGCTCCTGAGAGCACCGTGGATGTAAAGTAGGCAATTCTTGGAGACCTTCTTGAGAGATTTGTTTTTATGGAGGAGAGCAAAAAAAACCAAATCGGTCTTCTTTTTTTTTTTGCTTCAAAGTTGTGTTATGATAAAGCACTTTCTGTACTCAGGAGTTCCAATTAAGTGTATAGGTAACTAAACATGAAATCTTGCAAAGTTCTGCAACTCATTTCTGAACAGTGTGTCTTGCTAGATGATGTGGTGAACATGCCCATTTATACTTTGCCCAGGTAAGACAAGCGTTACTCCCATAGAGTTTCTAAGAGCTTTTATGTTTGAGGTTGAGAGATACTACTGATACCAGGAAGAGAGGCAAGAAACAGTTTTCCAAGAATAGAAAAAGAAGCCGCTTTAGATGAATTCAATCTCTGTTACCGTTCAAACTGGATTCAGATTTTATTAGTGGGTGTGAAACTGAGAAGGAGGCATTGATGATAATAATAAACACGTGTCTAAGGGAATAGACAATGCAAAAGTTAAACTTTGGGGTGGGTTTAGTAATGAGCTCCCGAGTGGTGCTTACTGTTTGCTGCAATGCTCTTTACATGCTGAATTCTGAGAAAATCAGGTAAAGCATTCCTGATACTTAAAGCCCTTTGTTAAATTAAATATATTCTGATTATTGGAGTAGTTAGATATTTTAAGCTGGTTATCTTGACGCACTATGCTTAATTTGCTTTTGTTTTATTTTCTACAAAACATAAAAGTGTGCAATTATTGGCATCTCGTGAATATCTTCATCTTATCCTTTTCCTGTTCTCCTTCCTCTATGAGTAGTAAAAAAATGCATACTTTGGTTTTGTGAAGTAGAATTGGTATAATCCACATGGTAGTCTCTGGTTAAAAATAAATAAATAAAATTGATACCAATTTGGAGATTGCTGTAATGTTCTTTACATTATGGGTTATGTCTCTCTCATCTTCGGGTAGAATCCTCCTTCTAATGACATTACAGAGAGTTCTGTAAATCAGAGTCCTGTAAAAACAGACGTAACGTCTTCTCCCATTCTTTTTCCTTTGAGGGTCCTCTCAGCTAAGTTCTGACGTTATTTTAGCTATTGCAGCCTTACATCCGTCTCCATCTAAATTAAAGCAACCCCTTAATAAACACTTAAATTCCAAGGATATAAAATAAGTAAGATTTACTCTTTGTGACTGCTAATTTTCTTTCATTAAATGCTGACCACTGAAGTAGCAAGTTGTAGCAACATAATGATTTATGCTTGATAAAGATGCTGCTATAGATAATAATGCTGCCAGATAAGTGTCATTAGAGTATGAGACATTTTTCAAAACCAAAAGTCAGGCCTCAGCTGACGTGCATATTGATCCAATAAATTCATTTTTTGTGAGTGTGGAAGGTGCTTATTTTTGCAGTGAGGKTAAGCATTTAAGATGGTGGTTAGTTAGGAGAGTTAATTTCTCTTTTTGCCTTCATGATTAAAGAGCATGGACTAAAGTTGTGTAGTTGCCAGACCCAGGAGTGCCCATTCATGTCTCTGTGTATTGGATATGTTTAGAAAATGACAATCACCACATTATTTGTGTATACCTCTCAGTAGTATAAATTTGAGGTGTTAATGCTTCCTATTAAAAGAGAAAATCAACATACTGGCCACATTGCCTTCATCTTGAAAGATCAGGACATGAACAGCATCTGGCCTTGTGACCATAGCTGCAGGATGTCATAGCCGGTGGTCAGAAGGAAACCTGGTGAAGAGAAGTCTTGTAATTCATTCCAATTTTAGCCAAGTTTGCTCTTGAATCCATTTCTGCTGTAGCAAATCCCAGAGATATGTATCATCTGCCAAGAATTCCCCCCTCCTGGCTGCAGAAAATACAATGCTTAGAACCCCTAAAATGCTTTGTGTGGTTGGGTTAGAGAAGGGTAGACAGTCAGTCTTCGAAAAGACATTGCATCCAGGCCATTTGCAATTGTATTGACTGCCCAGCACTGGGTATTTCACATAGAACATGTATTGCCAGCTGTCACAGAGCAGCAGCACAGCATAAAACACGTGTTGTATTATTACCTGCTACGCATACCTTGTTACAGATAGCACGAKACAGTTTTTATAGCAAAGTCCTAGGCTAGAACATCAGAAATCACATTTCACTGACTTTTGTGTATTAAAAAACCAACCAAACAAAAAAAAACCATCCCTGACTATACAGATACCATGCAGCCCTTTCACATTTTGTCATTTTTTTAAAATGTGTATAGATCTAGGCTGAACAAATTCATTTTCCTGTCAAGATTTTATCACCCCAAACAACAAAGCTCTGTCAGACGTTCTTATCAATCATTAATGCTGTGAAGTTCAGGACCCTCAAACAGTACTYGCCAAGGATGGTGCTTGATTTTTCATCTACGGCCTTCCTTCCCAAAGTAGAGGAGACAGATTTGGCTTTAGTGAGCAGAGCAAAATATGTCAGGTGTAAAAGCAGTCCATGGAAACTTTCAAAAGCAGTAAATCAGTATCTTGATATTTCCTAAGCTTTTGTTATGTTTGGGCAATGCTTTTTATTGTAAATTTGGCTGTATTTTATCAGTATTCAAAATGCGTTAATAAAACATTTCTAAATGTAAAATTTTAGACATTAATATACTATGTGGATATGAGTTTGGACTACTTTTCCGTAAATACTGTCTGTAGTAACAAAACTGGTAGTATATTTGGAAGTGATAACTGCTTTGCTAAGTTGACCTTAAGTAGTATTGCCGTTTCTTTATTTGTCAGAAATGTTATCTTCCTGAATAGCACCTGAGTTATTTATTAAACGGCAGATATCATTTAGATTAAAAAACAACATATCTGCCACGCTCGTAGTTAAGGAGGCTCTGAATAGTGCATGACAAGCAAAACGTAAATTCCTTGACATTAGAATAAAAAATTCAGAGATCATTATCAGTGTTGTGCTCTTTCAGTAAACAGGACACATTTGAATTAGGTATCTGAGCTTTATCCTATGTTCAGCTTAGATTGGCCTGTAAATTTTTTGGATTGTTGTTATACAGTGCCCTACCCTTCTTTTGGGAAAATTTGCAGACTTCCCTCAGTTGATGATTAGTGCTTTTGTGTGGAGCTGGGTAGGTGTTATCTAGGTAAAAGGGCTACATCCTCAGCGGAAGATACTAGTGCTGTTGAGAGAGAAGTTGTTTTCCTTCTGCAGAGCCTACAAGATTTGGTCCCACGGGCACTGGGGAGCCTCCTTGCAGCGTATTGCCTACCTGGTAAGAAGAAAAGAGCCCTAGGCTTCATAAGAAAAAGTAGGTACAGTCTGAATTTTCTTGCTTTGAGGTTTGCCTCAGACAAGCCAGAGTAAGTTGCTTTCTTTTGCCTTGTCTGCTCGTTTTCTTTGCTCCTCAAGATTGCCTGGCAGAACAGCCCTCATCAAGGCACTCCTTGCAACTCCTGGCCTGCCTAAGCTTAGAATTTGTATTCCAAAACCCCATGCCTTTGCTCTCCTTGCTTATGCCTTCAAAGTCATCATTCGTTGTGTTCCCATTCCTCTAAGTCACGGTCTAGTGCGTAACCTCAGTGTTTAGTTTGGCAGGGCTGCTATAATATTGATTGACCTTCTCCTGGGCAAGTGTAGCGGAGGATTCCAAAAATGTAAAGTCATAAAGTTATGCAGACATGATTTTGAATACATGAATGTATGCAAGGTGGGTTGAATGACTGTTGATTTAGTGTTACAATGTGGATTTTTTGTGGTCAAGGTCTTGACTTTCTTTTTATTGATCATTCACTTCTGGGATAAGGGTAGTCACCGAACRAATAATATATTTGAACAACCTTTGCTTTTGCATGTGATTAATGTGTGCTTGGAATAATTTGCAATGAAGTGCTTCAGTATGTATCCATACCCAGTATTATTTTTAGAGCCTGTGTTAAAATGGCTTTAAACTTATTGATATATAAAAGAAATTATGAACAAATAATGAAAATGAAAACAAAACAGTACAGAAATTAACTGATCTTGAGTAAGGACTATATAACATACAATTCATTTGTGCTGGATATTGTTTTCAGAATCATAACCTAAGTCTGCATGACAGAGGTGTTAAAATTACAACATACATAGCCTCATGGTCAGCCCTGCCCCTCCTAATACTGTTACCTCTTTTGAAAGCAGTAGTATAGTATAAATCAACTATCAGAATGGCTTGTGTAGTATTAATGATATRAGAACAGTAAAGGACTTCTGGGTATAGGAGTGGCAAGCTTAGAAAGGCATCTGGAATAGTGAATATTTTCAGCGTGCCTTAAACCTGGGGAAAGGTTTCCCCTTAAACAGGGGAGAGTCTTGTTGGAGCCAAAAGGTTGACCTTTAGACAGAAGTAGAAGTGAGACTCCTCACTCCATTTTTGGAATTGTGATACAAATTTCTGTAATTCTTGTATTAGAAGGAACTCTGTTTACACATTTTTCTTTGGGAAAATGTGTTTTTAAAGAGAATCTCATCTGCTGTAAGACTTTTTTACACCTGCTACCTTTGCATGAAGGTGATTGATAAGTTTATTCCTGAGTTTACTCAGAGTTTACTCAGAGCACCACTGACAAAACTACTTGTGAGAACTTTCTTCTTCGGTAAAGTATTAAAATATTATTGAGCATGATCAACTAGCATCCTGTATTTTAGCTGTTCATTTAATGTTTTCCATATATATATCTAATGTCCATCTAAAGCATTCAGCAGTCTCATTTATGGTGAACTGCTTGTTTCCAGGCTGGGAAAAGAATGATGCTTTCTCTGAGGGGAAAAAATCCTTCTGTTTTCTTAATTGACTGTCTTGAAAAGGGCTGGCAAAATTCAGTGTTCTGCATGTGATTCAGCTGTGAATGCCTTCCTTTTCCTCCCATATAGGCTGAATAATTGTATATTTTCAAGCATAATTTTGTTGTGAAGTGCTAGCTGGTGAACTACTGCTAACACTCCTTCCTCTTTCTCTTCTGCATCTTCATTTGTTTCACCCTCATGTGAGGCATCTCAGAGGGAAAACCATTCTTGCTCTCTGGTATTTCTTAGGGGTGATACTGCATACTGCTTTTTTTGTCCTTATTCTCTATATTCTGACTGTCCAGACAGTTCTTTGAAGCAACTTACATAATATGTGGCTTGCTGTTATGGATTGATTTATTTTTTTTAAATTTTATTTGCTTAACTTTTCCATTGCTGATGTCTCCAAACGTTCTTGTGCTGCAGATGGTAGCATTCTACAGGTGGCAGAATGTGGTGTGCTGGACTGGTGAAGAGTATTTTTTCCAGTCCATTGTCAATGTTTTTTCTTTATCTTTCTGTCTTTAGTAGTTGTCTCATACTTGGTAGCTACTTTTGCACTGCCATTGTATTCCCTGTGATGCAGAGAGAATGAGGTTTGAAGTACTGTTGATTTCATCATCTGTAGATGTTTCGGAGAATATAGCAAGGTGAGCTGTCCTGTCACTAGGCTGACTGCATTTTAGACTATCCATGGGAGAAACACTAGACCTTGTGAGGGATCTGTTTCCTGCAAAAGCAAATAAATAGAATTAATAAATCCCATTCAGTTTGGAAATCACAGTTCTTGAACCACTTACCCTTTCCCTTTTCTCTCCCTTTTATCCCAGAAAGTAACCAATGGGGGGTGAGGGGGAGTGGAGGGGTGGGGAGGGAGTGGTTTAAAA
Source organism: Oceanodroma leucorhoa (assembly GCA_030449065.1). NCBI lineage: Eukaryota > Metazoa > Chordata > Aves > Procellariiformes > Oceanodroma > Oceanodroma leucorhoa. The sequence continues at coordinate 1,349,268 of JASVER010000151.1, read as the reverse complement.
AAAAAAAAAGGCTGAAAAACCCCAGTATCTTCCTTTCTTTTTAAATCTGAAATACCTGAGGCAGGCTTCCCTCACATGCCTCCAGACTTAGTATCAGCATCATAAAATACCCTCAGACCCTAAGTAGTCTCTCTAGATACACTGCATCTGTCTTTGTGTTCTGGAAAGCAATAAATGTTCTTCTTCTGTTTCCCTTTCTTTTGATACCTATTTATAGATATATTTTTCTTCTTTTTCCTTGGCAATTCAAGGGCTTGTATATGCATCAAATTAGAAAACTATGTTCTTCTGTTGATGCTTTCTTAGTACTGTTCTGTGACCATACTGCTCAGTATGGCATTCATGTTGCATTTGGTTCAAGACAGTTGTAGCTAGTCCTAAAAGGCTGCATTCTAGATTAATCTTATTCAGAATATAAAGTACTTCCATTGGAGTACTGGAAAGACCAAATAATGGGGGATGACAGAGAGCCATCACCAGCCGTTGTTAGCTTTGTAAGGTGATGAAAATCTTACTCATCTGCTACATAGATGCCAAGAAGAGCAGGAACAGCTGCCTTCTTTCCATACCTTGTCTCAACTAAAACACAGGAGCAGGAATGTGAGAGATGGTTCCAGATAATGTATGTTTCCAAAGTATGGACTGTTTAATTTCCAATTTTAAGAAAAATTAACTAGAGGAGACAAAGTTTGGAGTGCTCATCGGCTACCTAAAGGTACTGATCCAACACAGAAATCGTGGGTTGAGGGGTATATGTTCAGGATTTTGTCACTGTTTTTTTTCCTCCTGGGGGACGCTAGGGAAAAGGAGGCAAGACTCAGCAGTGTCTTCTTCTCTTAGAGGGCTTTCAGAGCCAAAGGTTGGAGAGCTAAAGTCGGAACTAATTAGGTTGTCAGAATTAGTCTGCACTTGAGAGTGTGTGTCTCTGTGTTTATACATTCATTCATTCATACATACCTATATATATACATGGAATACAAAACTAGGAAAAATACTAGCCCCTGTGAAAAGCTGCAAGTCCATAATTTGAGTTTCTTGTACTAAGGACATAGCTTGAGTAGGAACAGGGTCATGTTGTCATAGAATCATAGGCTGGTTTGGGTTGGAAGGGACCTTTAAAGATAATCTAGTCCAACCCCCCTTCCATGGGCAGGGACACCTTTCACTAGATCAGGTTGCTCAAAGCCCCGTTCCAACCTGACCTTGAACACTTCTGTGGATGGGGAGGCATCTACCACCTCTCTGGGCAACCTGTTCCAGTGCCTCACCACCCTCATTGTAAAGAACTTCTTCCTTATATCCAATCTAAATCTACCCTTAGTTTAAAACTGTTGCCCCTTGTCCTGTCACTACAGGCCCTGGTAAAAAGTCTCTCTCTCTTACCTTTCTTATAAGCCGCCTTTACATATTGAAAGACCGCAATAAGGTCTCCCTGGAGCCTTCTTTTCTCCAGGCTGAACAACCCCAACTCTCTCAGCCTTTCTTCATAGAGGAGGTGTTCACTGTAACAATGACAAATTTTGCATGTGCAATGATTTTGGTGAATGCTTTTTTCCCTCAAATAGTGAATGAAATAGGCTGATCAACTGCACCAAGTTTAATTTCCTCTTTAAAATAATTATAGCTACAAAATCTACAATCCCACATAATTTAAATATACATTTATTTAAATGAAAGTATTTTATATTTTTTTTAAAATAAAAATACATTTGCCAAACGATGAATTGCAGTAATATCAGTGGGAGATCTTTTTTTAAAAACCTAATTATTTGAAGTAAGTACATATTTGTAAAGAACTGCAGAGCTAATTTAACTTTTTAATTTGTATTGTTAACAGAAAAGCCTGGAAGGAGAAAACAAATACTTAATAGTATACTGTAAATATTTTTTTAAAAGTATATTAGCCAATGACTTGCTTCTAATTTATTGATGATATTAAGCATAATAGCTGTGGCCATGATCAGAATGAAATCTGACAGTGTGAATTATCTTTGCTGGTGGAAAAGTGAAACAGGGTCAAAACATATGCTCTAAGTCCTAATAAAAACTCTTCCTCTTAGCAAGCCATCCTAGTGGTATTGCTGAATGTAACCATGGAGTTCAGTAGTTGACAAATCAATGTTAGCAGACAAAGTAATGTAAGAAAATAATAGAAGCCAAGTGAAGCCTGAACATTAAGTGAAGCCTGTTGCACATTGTGGATGGTGGCCATGCTGGGCTTTGCACTAGGCTCCTGCTGTAACAGCATTTGTATAGCTTAGARCTTTTCCCTCTGGTTAAAACAGAAGAAAAAAGTGTGTTTGAGATTTTCTTTTTCTCCCCAAACAGTTGTTAACAGTGGGTACCCTAACGTTCAAAATATTTTTTTCCTCAAAGTTACTCAAACTCTGCGGAAGTAATTACAAAGAGGGAGGTCTGTTTCGTGTCAGAGTGGCTTGGTTGGTTGAAATACTACAGATTCACTGTATAACTGAAGTAGAATGGGGGGGGTGTGGGTGTGGTGGTGGATCACTGCCAAATTCTAATCAGGCTGGGATCATAAACTGCTTTGAAACAATTTCCCTCCTTTTACCACTTTTTTTTCTACAGTGATGCTTTTATGAATTAATAATGCATGTGTGATTCTTTTATCTTGTTAGTACTGCATATGCATACTGTAAATGTCAGCTTAGGTGGGAAGAACAGTATGTTTTTGGTTCATTGCTTTATGCCACTGTATCCTGTCTAAAGGGAGACAAAAGAAATGGCATCTGCCCAGTTTGTTTATGTTTTTATGTTCTGTAAATATATGCTAGGTGAAAAGCCAAAATTGTGGCTCTCATTCAAAAGAATTGTCTTTGAAAGACAGTTTCCTAAGATGCCTCCATTTATTTTGCATTGAGGTGCATGTCCTACAACAGTTACTCTTTTTGTGCAAGCTTGAAAAAGACATGATGACATTTAAACCAATAGAATATATGAAATTTAAAGAATGTTACTCTTAATACTCTTTTTTTTTTTCTTTCTTCCTTTTTTTCCCCTTTCGAAAGGAATGAATGTGAATGTGCCCTTCTGTACACACTTCTTCAGGACTGAGCTTTTGAATTCAAGATTTGGATTTTAAATTCTGTTCTTCTGCCTTCAGTAGTGCTGTTGTAAATCTGGAGCTTCTTCATTAGAACTGACGATTTTAACTCAAAATCGTCTATCACAGAGTACTGCTTTTGTTATATTACCAGTCAGAAATTGATGTGAAGTAGCCATATCAGTTAGCGTCCTTACTGACTCACCTACGTAGGGTTAGTTTAAAAAATATTGCTAGCAATGCCTTCCATTAATCACTTTATTCAGGTTATAGGTGTGTTTTCCTTCCTCTTCAATTACTGATAGCCATCTTCCTGGAACATCTACATCACCCTTCCTTCTACTTTATGTCAGCATGGAGATGAGTTTCTTCATCTGTGTGGAGCCTACCTACTACAAGATAAACTGGACATAGATAAACTGGAGGTAAACTTTCAGTATGTCCACAAACATTTTAATGTTACTGGAATGAGATGCCTTTGAAACACTGTCCACGTAGTCCATATTTTAGCAGCCTATGAACTGTGTATCTTGTATGGGCTCTGATGGCAGACGTTACCAGCTGGCACAGAGGTACAGGGCCTAAAAATTGCTTTCGTGAGAAAGGAAACCTGATTGCTGGGGGATTTTTTTTTGTTTTTAAACGCTGCTCTGGTGCTAGTTTCTGTTGTACATTTCCCTGGAGAAAATGTGGCTATGTCTTGCAGGTTTGTGTAATATCCAAGTGACAGACAGCTTTAAGAACCCAGTTTGGCTGCTTTTCTGGTAAGAATGATTTGTTTGTCCAGTGTTTGTAGCTACATCTCTCCTCACACTGGTGCAGAAATTTACGTAAAGCAAATTATTCTTAAGATATACTAAAACCTGATGATGTTTGCTTTTTGTTTGTTAGAATTCTGTGCAAGACCTTAGGGTGTACTTTTGGATTTGCAGAAAAGACACATTGTGCTAATTCACATGTAAGTTCTGGGTTCATCATTTGCTTCAGTTGGATGCAATAGATACGAGCAATCTTGTGACATTCCCAACTTTTTTTTGCCTTTTTTCCTCTGGTCCCTCCCCGAGTTTTCACTTGAAATGTATTCTGTTTGGGTACTGGATTTTCAGTGGCTTCTTTTGAATTTAGGAGTATTCAAGAATATTTTTCTTCATTTGTGCTTCATAGTGTAGATTTCAGCATTCTTTTAAAATACAATTTCTGCAACTACAATTGCATCTACCCCGAGCTGTTTCAGAAAAACTGTGGTAAATTTTATTCTGCAAGTGAATGTTAAAAATCAGTGCCTAGTGTAAGTGCTGTTTTCATGTCAGCTTAAGAAAATTATTACTTTATCTGCCTGAAGTGTCGTAACCTTGTGTTGTTTGGAGGTGATCCTCACCACGGCCTTGTAGACGTAAAAGCTTAACCAGCGCTCAAGTAATTCTCTTGACGTCAACATACTTCAACTTGTCAGACGCCTGCCTCACTGTGCTTTGAGTTACCGCATTGGAAAGCCTTTTTTGTAAACACGCATTAAATCAGCAGCCTAAGCCACCCTCAGAAATGGAGGTTGATAGGTGCCTGTTCTGTTGTGAAGGAGAATGTGTGCCCACAGCGCATCGTCTCAGCCCTGCACCATCAGCTGGGTGGGTTCCTGCTGGCGCGGTGGCTGGTCTGTCRCAATAGGTACGGGGCTGGGGGCAGGGGGAGAGCAGGGGAATTAAAAAAGAGGGAAGGAAATACTGTCGGTACCTCTTCCTCATAAGCGTATGAAGTAAGCAGAAATGCAGAAGGAAAACAGAAGAGAAGATTGTGTACCCTTCAGCAGAGGTTAGGGATTTATTATTTTAATTTGGACAAAAATCAAATTGCAAGTCTATGTGTACTTCAAACATGCTGTTCAAATTACTTGGGCAGGGTCTTGAATTCAGCATTATAAAGAAAGCAGTTCTGTACGTAGCATTATCATGTGCTAACATTTTTATCTTTTACCTATAATTTCATAAGATTTTTATCCTCTAGCGGAACTGGTATAGGCTGTTAGGAACTGAGTACAGGATTTCTAATCTCATGGAATAAATTCATAGACAGTTTTGTAAAAGCTGAAATACAAATTTATTCAGACTAGCTTAGTGAAGCAAATTTTGGGGTTTTTGCTGGAAACATCTTGTACATCAGAGAACCAAATTATGTGTCTGATTATTTGAGAATTTGCATAGAAATAAGAAATTATGCAGAAATCAAAACATAATGTTCATTGGAGTTTGGACAAGGGCAGTAAAGAGACTTGGAGTTGCACGGAGTAGAAAATGAAAGCAAAATCTCTGACTTATTCTACTTCCATTGAGATTATGTCCAAAGAAAGATTTCTTTTTTTTTTTTTTCACTCTCCCCTCTCCCCTTTTGCATTTGCCTCTGAAAGACAGAATTGCTATCCATTGTCTGTGAGACATTTGCCTTGAAGTATCAGTGATAGTGCTGGTTATATTGAGAGCCACGTAACTGATTGATTTTGAAGTTTGTTTTTTAATGCATTTTTATATTCCTGAAATGTTTGTTTATGCTTGCACCTATAAGCAGTGCTCACGTGGACTTTAAGATAAGTAGGACTCCATCTCTATTTTTCTTGAGACACAGCTCATGGAGAAAGTTTATGCTAAGGGAAGAAAGCAAGCCGTTAGCCTATAAAAGTATCTATAGTTATATAAAACATGGATAGCATATATTCTTTTGTCCACTTAGAGACAAAGGACAAGGATAAGAGAGTAGTGCCAGAGAAATTTTAAAGCCACCCACGGGCAGAGAACCATCATAGCATTAGATATAACATCAGTGAAATGTTTTAGAAAAAATTATTAAAGTCAAACTAGAAATTTTGTAACTTTGCTTGTGCCATTCGTAACCAAATGAACAGTATGATACTTGCCTTTGAGTTTCATAGGAGAAAAATGAGACAGGCTCTCTGAATTAATTTTAATCATGCTGAAACTTATTTCTTGGGATAAGTACAAAATGTGTGAATCTTTTTTTAGAAATCATTTTTATGTCTTGCTGTCACTGGATGTGACTTTGCTTATGGATGTTAGATGATCTTACAGATGTTAGATGAGCTTATGAATAAAGAGAGACGATGTAGAAGAAGGTACAAAGGTGAAGGGAGAGGCATTAATTGCTGAAGTAAAAATGATGAGGGGAGTTCTGTGGGAAGGTATATAGGAAGGGCAAATGTCCATGGGCCTTTGAATAAGGTAAAAAAGAACTATGAATCTGAGRGAGACATAATGAAGTAACTTAAACCACTTAGAAAGGGGATGTGTATCCTCCATACTTCAGAAGTATTCTGAAATAAATATAGGAGGATGAGAAGGGTAAACATCAGATCTGGAAAAAGGAAGATATGACAGGCAGGTCTATGTTTAAGCTCTCTTTTGTTGAAATGAAAAGCAAACGACAGATTATAGTGATGCCATGAAGCAGATCTAAAAGGCAGCCCCAACTCCCTGCACTTGCAGGGACTTGGGACAGTGTAGTCGAACTTGCTATGATGAAGGTCTAAATGGGCTTGGACGTCCCCACGGGTGAAAAACTTAAAAGGAAGTCTTAGCTGAAAGCCTTTGAGGATCTTCCTCGTTCTCTGGGTTGAGTCTGAGATGGCTGTGAAGCATCTGACAAACAACTAATTAAAACAAACGAGATTAACTCTTAGTGCTAAGGACAGCTCTGTACTTTAAATGTTTATGTAATCTTAGCCAAGGAGGAAAATTTATCAGATTTGAGGGCAAGGCACGATGCACGAGCTGACATCCAAGGCAAGGGAGATAAAGGGGCATCATGCAACTAATTAGGGACTATTAGCCTACAAGGTGATAATGGACTTCTTCATATAGCAAATTATCTGTTGACATTGGTACAGATAAATTATGAGAAAGTGAAAATATGGCTGCAGTTCACAAACAGAGGTTTGTAACAGGCAGAACGTGGGATCACTGTGGAATAAGGAATTGCCAGTTAAAGATCAAAAGCAGAAAGGAATATGTTTATATGAAGAAAAGGAGGAAGGAGAAGCAAAACAAACAAAAGCCAAACAAGCTCTGTAAATACAAACCATGAAGTAATAATAGAGAAACCTTTCTAAAAAGAGGAAATTGTTCTTATAAAGTCTAAAATAAAGAATCAGTGAATCTTACTTCATTCCAGATATAGGACAGAGGTATAATTTTGTGGTAGTTTAAAAAAAAAGGGGAGGGGGGGGGGCAGAAAGTATTTCTCTCCCAGCCAAGCTTCTTTACTAGTAAGGTATGTACAAGGTACCTTGGAAAATGGAATTTTGCACAAATTACATGACTCATCTATATCCCCAGGGTGTGAAAGAGGGTGGAGAAAGAAAATTATTTCTTTTTAGCATTCTTAGTGATGGAGAAAAGGGAAATACTAGAATTGCGCTAAACAAGCCAGAGAAGTGATTTCCTATAGAAAGCTGAAATAGCGTTGTTATAGACTATATTTCACCAGATCTGCCTCACAATTATGTAAAAGTGCTAAATTTTTCAAAAACGTTTAATGGAAGCACTAGACTTTGCAGTTGTTAATTATTTTCATTGAGAAAGATACTTGGAGATTAAATATTCCTTGAAGGTGAATGCATGAAAACTAGCATGCTTTATTCTTAAAGGTGAATGAGGTTCTCACTGCATCATGGATGATAATGGCGGGTGTCTACCCAACATACCACAGCTCAGCATTTCCCTAAGAAAATACTCAGCATAATGAACATTTTGGAATCAAAGCAAATCCCAAAGCTTTTGTGGAAGTGGCTCTTGTTCGCTGTTGGAGGGACACAGACAAATCCCTGTTTTTCAGTAAGTTTCTCCAACTTGAATGTGTGTGGATCCTTTGCGGTGAAGGGATATGAGCCAGTGTGCCAAGGTCATCTTCTATGGTTTCCCATTCCTTCTCTGATTTGTCTTTCAGTCTCTTGGTTAACAGTCTAGAAATTGTTTTCAGATGCTGATTTCCTCAACAGCATCCTGCTTCAGCTCTGTCTTCAGTAGGAAGGCACTTCTCTGGGCCTCTCTGTGTCAGCTCTGGTGGAAATCTTCCGTTGTTTATTGGTCTAATCAGTCCTGCTCTCTGCCTGGTCTCATTAGCTACTCTCAAAATGACTGGCTGCTGTCAGTAGTAATTTCATTATTTCTCTCTGTCTTGTGACAATCTGTTGACCACACTAAGTGCAAGTCACCTCAAGGCAGTAATAAGTACTGCGTTACTTCAGTAAATGGTTTGTTTGGCGTATGGTTTCCAAGCAGGCTTGACAGACTTCCCAGGTGGACTCCGTTATAGTTCTGCAATCTCTAGACTGATTGATCTTTACCAAAAATTGACTTTGTAAGCACTTCCTTTAGGTTCTTGAAGTACAGTTTCAGCATACAGAAGGATATGGATTTCTGTCCAGTAATGTTCTTGTCTTATTATCTGATGAAGACATTAGATTATAACTGTTGACATCCTAGACTTCATTAGCTATTCTCCTGATCTTTGCTGATTACATATTAGTTCTTTTCAAGTGAGCTATGTATCGTTTTTCTTGATCTCTAATAATACTGATTTCCTGACATGTTTCCCTCAGATCTAGTTGCTGTGACTCATGTTGGAGATTAGTTTTATTCTTATGGCTGTGAACACCAATGTTTTCTGGATCATTATGTGCTATTACATATAACGCACACTTTAAAATAGGTGCAGAAAAATGAGGTTTGAAGTTCAGACAATATTTGTACAAACCTTAACTCTGAAAGTAACAGAACCTTTCTTTACCTGGACTAGAAAAATTGCTGCTACGTACAGATACACGTTTACTAACAAAGGGCATTTTTTTTTAAATGTATATGAAGGTTTTCTAAACTAGTGTGGTGCTTTGTCAGTTTACAGAAACAGAGAATTCTCCGTTTAAAATAAAAGTGTATAATAAGTTTTACAGTAAAATCTGGTATCTGGGGAAGAATCTTTCTTTAGAAGACTTTTGCACAACTTGCAGTACTTTGTGTTCTTTATATTTTTCTAAGGTAACTGCTTCATGTTGGTTTTGGAGGTCAGTATTAGAGTCCAAAATCACTCATCCTTTTTTCCATTATACCAATTTTTATGTGTGCTTTGCTGAAACTCTCTTTTCTATTCAATGTAGTCTGCCCAACCAGCTGATTTCAAGGCTTTTAGTTGTAAAGGGTAAGGAAGCACTGTCAGTGCCAATAAGCAAATAATAAGCATGGTAAAATGACTGGGTTTTGTTTTCTCTTTTTCTAACAAAGTCACCAAAAAAAAAGGAAAGTGTTTTGAAGCAGCCCATTATCGTGTTGCATTGCAAATTGTATTCAGTTAAGAAAAATAATAATACTACATATCTCTAAATGCATTACAAAACATTTATATAGGCTTTTGTAAAGCTTAGCTTTATAATAAAGCTTCGTTGCATGTACTCATCTTTGTTACACATCATCTTTGGTATGCATCTTTTGATGTACCTGTTTTCCTAGTTCAAACTGTTCATGAGTGAGAAATACCATTTCAGAAGAGAGAATTTATACAGTACCAATTCCATAGCTGTGTAAATCATTGCAATAGCACTTCTCTTCGATAAATGATTTTTTTTTTTTTTCTCTTATATCAAGATGTCTGGCATGTGGCAGGAGGAGAATTTCATAAGAAATGGAATAATTCAAAGCTCTGATAATGGAGTGGTCTTTTATTTTCAGTCCAGCGGTTTGGATCTGGCTGACCATCATTTATTGGTTGGCAGATGTTGATGAATGTATGTGTAGGACAATACAGAGCAGGCAGCAGACTGTGCACCACTGTTGATCCTGATGCACTTCTCTTACAATCTTCTTCAAGAGGCCACAGGTTCATTGACTGTAGACAGAACTGTTTTCTTGCTCAGTGAACACAGCTGCTTCCTTTGTACTGGATATGGGCTATCTCAGATAGGCAGAAGCTTTGTAATGTAGTAGAGAAATGATGAAGAGTCTGGTTTTCTAGAATCTGTTGTGTAGGTTATGTGTGCTCAATTACCTTCATGCTCAGAGAATTATTATTTTTAGTATAAAAATTCTTTATGTAAATAGTCAAGCACAACCTCAGTCTGAGGAAACCTTTGGCATTACAACTATCAATTTAAATCTGTATTCTCAATAACATGGTATAGTCAGTTTGTTATTGTACCCTGTGTACGTATAACTTTACTTACCCTGAATGTGCAATGTAAAAGTAGAATTTTAAGTATCATGAATATTATTTACATTTCCTTTTGCTGCAAATTTATTGGTTTGGACCTTAGTTTCAAGGTATCCAGTCCTAATTTCAAAAATTATCCTGATTTTTTTAAAAAAAAATACATCATCCTGCGGTATGTGTCTCAAATGCACTGGCACCTGAACACAAAAATAAAATATTGAACAGAAAGTTATGTCAAGGATTTGTTGTACAGAAAGAGCTCAGTTCAGATCCACCGGCTCAAATAGAGCTTAATAATGTGCGATTGTTCCAGCCTGGGTGCTTGTCTAATGTGACAGACTAATGGCGTTTTGCCTTGTAACTCCTGAACACCAGCCCTTCTGAAGAAGGCAAGTTCGATTCACTCAGTGTGCTCTCTGACCATGCTCCGTTGCTTTCTGCCAGTAATGCTGAGTATTTTACCGGCTGCTTCTGAAATTCTTAGGGCTTTAGGTGTTTGGGAATCTTTTTTGCTTCCTTTTTGTGCACTTGCAAGACCTAGCATTTGTTGGTAATCATGGATCTGCTCCTATATGCTGTCTATATTGCACGCCTAAATAGGAAAGGGAAAAAACAATTTGTTTTAACAAAATGAGAGAGTAAAAGTCTTAAGTAGTTCTTTTTAAATTACAGCGGTTTAGTAAAATAACTTAAGAAATGAAGCACAATTTTGAAATGGTATTTTTCCAAGTATTCTTGAATTTTTTTACAGATGTTCTTGTTTTGTTTAAGCAATGTGGTTTGTATAAAGTAATTCTAAATTAGTAATCTAGCAAACCATATAACTGGGATATATGGGATGTTTCCAGAATGATATTCAAATTCCCAGTCAGACCCTTTAAAAAAGGAGGGATAGAAGTCTGAATTTACTTTGATAGAAATTTTGTCCCCTTGCTCACAATAGATCAATCACTAGCATAGTCCTGAAGTTAAGTCAACATGCTTGCCAGTATCAAGGTTACTTTTTCTTTTTTTTCATACTCACATTGCTCAATTTGACATCTGTTTATGAGCTCATGTGGCTTTTGTCCATTTGGTTGATAAGATTTGTTTTTGAGCCTTTGCAGCTTTCCATGGTTATGCACAAAGTCCATTCCGTATCTCCACAGCATGGAGTAAAAATAAATGTCTTGTTTCCATAGCAAGCTCTGGTGTAATAAATTTTCTGTGATTTAGGAGTGCACTGTGAAAACAGTGGTTTTCCGTGAAAAATATGTAAATTTTCCCTGTATTAAGCTCTTTATATGGCATTTTTCTCTTGTTTCACTGTGTTCTAGGAACGGAGGGCTCAATTCAGTTACCTCGACATAGGTGCCTATGCCATTTGAGTTGCCCTTAGTATTTGCGGCTCTGGCATAGCAGATAGGACACAGGACCTACAAGAGGCTTCTTGGAGTGCCACCTGGAGTGCAGGCAGGATTACCCAAAGGACTCTCAAACAGCAGTAAACACCTTTAGTGTAGATATCTTTGAATTGGGTATTGTGAGAAGTCATAGAATCATAGAATCATCATAGAATCATTAAGGTTGGAAAAGACCTCTAAGATCATCGAGTCCAACTGTCAACCCAGTACCCATGCCCACTAAACCATGTCCTGAAGCGCCACATCCACGCAT
>JASVER010000151.1:1317323-1335949 GCA_030449065.1 Oceanodroma leucorhoa | reverse complement strand
GGCCCCATAGACTTGTGTGTGTCCAGCTGGCATAGCAGGTCATTAACCTCTTCCTCTTGGATTATGGGGGGTTTACTCTGCTCCCCGTCCCCATCTTCCAGCTCAGGGGGGTGAATACCTAGAAGATAACCGGTCTGAATATTAAAGACTGAGGCTACATAAAAAAGTCAACGTAAAAAAATTAGGAACGGCTGTATTGGATCAGACTGAGAGTCCATTTAGCCCACTATCCTGTCCCTAACAGTGGCCAAAGACAGATGATCAGAAAGGAAGATCTGAACAAGGCAAATGCACATTACATATCTTTTTAGCATAGTATCATCCTCAAGGACTTTTCAGAAACTGTGGCTCTGTGTGTTTATTTAGTAATCTCAGTGCATTTTTCTCACATGAAACCATGTACATGTTTAGCAACTGCAGGATCATTTCACAAGGACTTAAACAGCTCAGTGATGTATGAAGAGCCCCTTTCTTTTGTCTGCATGGAACTTACACTCACTCCCTTCACATGCTGTCCCTATTTGTTCTAATTCACCCTGCCTGTGCTACCCAGGATTTTGGAGAGTTTTCTCATTCTCCCCCTCAGCCCTGTCTTTTCTGGACCAAAGAGTTCTGGCACGCTTTGTTGTTCCCTACGTGGGAACCATTGTTTGCCTTCTGTTGGTTTTGTTGTCCTTCTCTGCCTTCCCAATTCTGCTGTATCCTTTTAACAAAGGGGAACCAGAGCTGCTCACAGTATTCAAGATGCAGGCGAACTATTGCTATTTATTGCCCAGTCATTCAGTCTCGTAAGGTCCTCTGCAGTTCTCCCTAATTGACCAATTTCTGTAATACTTTCAATTTAGTATCATTAGCAACTTTCATCACCTCCTGCGATCCAGAAAAGGGAGTGAGCAGTATGAATATGTTAAAACATCCTAACTCGAAACCCAGCTATCTTTGGGAATCTGTCAGGCTCTCTAAAGGAAGAGCTGACTCTCTACTTTTGTTTGTTCTGTCTTATGTAATTAGTCACTCACGAAGGGACCTTCCATCCTATGTAATATCCCTCTAGTGTACCCAAAAACTTTCAATGAAGGACTTTAGAAAGGCTTTGGCACAGGCTGCCACAGCATCTTTGTATCCAGGTTGAGACATTACATCCCAGATGAGTGGTCTACTACTAGATGGATGAAAAACTGGCTGGGTCGTCAGACCAGGGGTATGTCCTGTGCCCTTCTCTTGTTTAATTCTTCATCAGTGATATGGAGGAGGAGATGCAAGAAACTCTCATCAAGTCTGTGGATGATAGCAAATTGTGAGGTGCTGTCAAAGCACTTGGAGGCCTGGCTGCCATTCAGAAGAGCCTACACAGGCTTGAGGGGAGGGTTAACAGTGACCTTGTGAAACTCTCAAGGGCAAATGACTTAGCCTTGASCCTGAGATGGACAAACTCCCACCATCGGTACATCCTGGGCACTCGCTGGCTGGGGAGCAGCTCTGCTAAAACAGACCTGAAGGTCATGGTAGACAGCAACCTGAGCATCAGCCAGCAGGGTGCCTTGGCAGCCAACAGCATCCTGGGCTGCATTAATAGGAGCACAGCCAGGAGATACAGGGAAACGTTTATTCACTTTTACTCAGCGCTCACTAGACTATACTTAGAGTACCATGCACAGGTTTGGGGGACACCCCAATACAGGAAAGACATCAATAAACTGGGGCAAATTCAGCAGAGGGCCCCCAGGCTGGTCAATGGCAGGAGCACTTGCTCTGAGAGGAGAGGCTGAGAAATGGGGCTTGTTCAGCCTGGAAAAGAGATGRCTTAGGGTGACCTGGCAGCCACCTTCTCGTATCGGTGAGGAAGTTACTTAGAAAACCGAGGCAGGCTCTTTTGCTGAGGTGAATGGCTGGAGGTTGACTCATTAATTGAGAGGAGATATTTTGACATGACTTAAAGGGAAAAAAAGTTCACTGTAAGTGTAATTAAGCAGTGGAAGAGATTGCCTGGAGAGGCTGTGGGATCTTCATTCTTGGATGTTTCAAGAGCCACTTGGACAAAGCCCTGAACAACCTGATCTAAAAGTTGATCATCTGACTGAAGCAGATCATCCTGATCTGCTCAGATAAGGATGTTGGATAAGAAAACCTGCTGAAGTCCCTTCCGACCTGAATAACTAATTCTGTATGATCATTGTTCATTTTATACTTTATACTATATTTATTAATATCCACCTTCTTACTTGCATGTTTATTAATATGCAAGTTCTTAGTTAAAAACAAAATAATGTTTTTTAAAAATAATTATATTGTGGAGAACAGATTTGTTCATATTGTCATTCAGCACTCACTTGATTGAGTTCTTATATTTTTAATACACAGACATAACTAAAGAACAGGTAAAAATAATGTCATTTTTGTAAGGGAGTCTAGTTAGGAATAAATCCTCCTTCTCTGCACTGGAGGAGTATTAGATTATCTCCTTTTCAAAAGGAAAAAACCCAATCAACTCTATCATAAATGCTGCATACTTTGCATAATTATTTTTGTACTGAATTTGCATGCACATATATTTCTGCTGAAAACTACTGTATGAAAAAATCTCCCATGATACTTAATTCTGTGTATGAAGCAGAAGGGGTATAGGAAAAGCTTGGATGTTTTTATGTCAGGGACAATTTCTAGTACTGGATATTTATACTCGTCTTTTCAGAAGAAGTTTTGAATAACCTTTTGATTATATAGCATTTCCCTGATGAGCTTGTTTGTTGGTATATTTATTCTGCATCTCAGATGTAATTCATCTTACCTAATTTTAGCTACCTGAAAAGGTAGTCATTGAGTTTAAAATAGTTGCCTGGGCACCCGCTACAGGTAATAGAGATGATTCCTCATGTTTGGGGAAACATGAGTCATCCTGTCTGCCTTAGAGGCTTGTCTTGTGATAGAATTAATCACTCTGCAGAAGCACCTGTTTCACCCTCCTAACTAGGAGGAAACTATAGGCAGCTAGCTCTTACAGGACAACTAGTTTTATATGCTTATTTTGCAAATCTCTCCATCCAGACTCATTCTGTATTGTGTTTCCCTTCTCAAACATCACTGAAACACCTTAGAGGAATAGAAATGAGCCCAACTAAAAAAAAACTAATCTTCCCTAAATCCATCTTAGGGCTGTTGGTAGGTGATGCAAATTTACATTCCGAAGTGCTACGCAGAAATGTATCCCAGCTGGAGTCTGAAGTGCAGATACGTACCTGGGTTGATGACTTTTTGGAAACATGAATTCAATAACATAGGTCTCTCTCTTTTTCTAGATGTACAGAGTGGGTTGTTGGTTGGGGGGGAGGATGGTGGGGTGGTGGTGTTTGGTTTTTGGGTTGGGGGCTTGGGGGGCGGGGGGAGGAGTTTTTATTTTTTAAACCTTCCCCTTCTCTGGATATATCACAGGAGACATTACTTCCCTTGTTATGTCAATACTGGAGTCTAGTGACAACTTCAGAGTTGTCAACAAAAGACAGCGAAGCAACATTTCATCTCAGGCAACAGGATTTTTCCAATATACAAAGAGCTAAAGTCACACAGGAAGCGCTCATACTTCTATTAAGTTTACTTCTGTCTTTTGTTTTCCAAGCAATGGTAAGAAACCTAGGCTCATCCATGTGCAGTATCTCTAAGCAGGGTAGGTATCATTGGGAGACTCTGTGGAAACTGTAGAAATGATGTGTGTGAGATAAGTCTGAACATGTTCTGGAATTTCCTTTTCTTTTACTTCTTTTTCTTGATCAGTATCTAGACCCAACGGATTGACATTGGATACATGCCTCTCTTCTTCTTGGCAATATGTGAGTGCTCTTCAGGACAGGTCAGATATATGAGTTTGTATCCACTTCAGATTAAATCAGATGAAATCTGAAGTATTACTTCTTTTCTTTCAGAAAGTAATTGAAAGCAAGTTCTTTCTTCTGCCAGCGGGATTGAGCGTACTTCATTGAAAACTCATGTAATTCATAAGTACCTCTAAAAGCCCAGCTTGAACTCATGGGCTAAAGGTGATAGTAATAATGCCTAGCGTTCAAAGACTGCCTGTAGCTGAACAATGAAAGCAATACCAGAACAGCTCAATATATAGAGTGTATCTGATGATTTAAAGCAGAGGACAGGAAACAGCAATCTGTGTTGTTAAGATTTATCTTTGGTGGGCAACAGTGTAATAAATGTGAAGTCAAGATTCGTTAGAACAACTGTTCTTTTGGGGTTGTATATTCAAACATCTCTAGCAAATTCTAACACCATTAATAAAGGAAATAGATAATCATGAATACAGCAAATGAATAGCTATTTCTAGCCTTGTACAGTCTTTGTGTCTAGTATTTTCATTTGGTAAATCTTGCAGATGTTTGCAGATCATAAAACAATTAATGATTTGCTGCCTATTTTAAACGATTTTAAATGCTTCTTTAATGATTTTAAAGAGTTGTGGAGGGTTTTGGTTTTTTGCCTTTTTTTTTATTTTGAAAGTGAAGGGTGAAAACAATCTTCATTAATAAGTGGCCATAAAGAGATCATGAAGTTTGAGCTCCTTCAGCTTTAAGTCCCTGTAAAGTGTATGCGGGGGCTTCAGAACCGTGAATATCCGCTACTCCTCCTAGCTGGCTTTATTGCAGGCTAGTAAACTTCTAGTTGAATTTCTTTTTCCTGTGCAAACAAGCCTCAAGTCTCTTACCAAATAACAGTCTCAAATAACTTATGAATAATGCTTTTGAACAATTTATTTTGTAGTCAGAAAATAATTGCATATGTTAAATTCTGTGCTTGTTTGATTGAGTGTACTGAATTCAGTAGAGATCTGTGTATTATGTTTTTGTATTTTTGCCTTTTCTTAATTTGTACAATCCTTAGGCCAGTGGATACTCAGTTGCAGCTGAAGGCCCTAGATGCTCCTACAATACAAATAATAATTTTGCTGCTATGCCCTGTAGAACGTGAACACTTCCAGAGCTTCCACCTTTTTGAGAGACTTTTTTATAATGCAGACAGAAAAAGATTCTTTCCAGAAATACAATTCTTGGAAATGCCTGAACTGTTTAAGACTGAGGGGTGTGTGTGTGCTTAATTATGAGACAGCTGCTTGGATGGAGTATTTCAGCCCAAACAGTGAGCTTGTGAAAAGTGTAAGTGGCTCAAAATAGGATCTTAAAATGAGAAGTGCTAAGCACTGCTAGCTCCGCCTGTAACTAAAAGAGAAAGCTGGAAAGAAAATTGTGAAACTTCCTCACCAGCTTTACATCGTGAAATAAGTGAGTTCCACCAAATCTGCTTTTAAAAACTGCTTCCAGCAATGTTGGCTCCCTGCTGTTGCTGACTGCTTTCCTCGAAGCTGTGATGTCTCAGGCCTGCGCTGCCCACCTTTCCCCCTCTGCACCCCCTCGGGCTGGGGGGGCAGCACCCCACACCTTGGTAGAGGGTGGGAGAGGGAAGAGGAGGCACAGGGAGAGTGGCACCTTCCTTCTTGGCTTCCTGCCCAYCTCCCTGGCCTCCTCCCCAGAATCGTTGGATGTATCTCTGGAAGTACATCCCTGAATGTGACTTTTGCTTAACTTGTGCAAACTTTTTCAGGATAAAGAAACACGATTTTCTGTTATGATGTGTAATTTGACAGGATGAGCTTGTAAATAAAATCATAAATACAGTTTAGATTCTGTAGATAGAAGTAGATTAAAGCATCCTGTAAATACATTCGGGTAGTGTGTATGTAGGTGGTTAAAGCTAGGTAATGTAGACRGCCGAAACAGACATTGGAACAAGTGTATAATGTTAAGCAATTATGTGCGTGTCTTTGCATGTGCAGTGAAATAGATCTGCTTTGACTGGATGTTGCTGCTGTCCCAGCCACTTGACAGTGCAAAGGAATTCAGTGGCGTCTTAAATCAACCTCGCAATGCACATGGGGGACAGCAGTTGTTATACAGCTCCAGTTTACCCAGCGAGGCAATTTTAAGGACTTATACATTGCAGTAATTTGGCATTAATTCTGTCGAAGACTTGGGCAATAGTTCTTGTTTGGAAATAATAATCTGAGAAGGAGGAATGGTTAAAAGAAGTGGATCTGCATGGAGACCGAGACAGAATGCTACAGAAGTAGTTAATCCGTGAGAGTGTTTAATAAAAAAGGGAGTAGTGTATCTTTGGAGGGCTACAATAAATGGAAGAAGTAGATGCTGGAGGATATGTACTGAATTGAATATATTGATTTCTTTTCTGTTACTGCTAATAACTTTGATTTAGGAAAATAGAGTTACACACTGTGTAATACAATTCTAGTATGGATAAGTCACAGGTAGTTTTCAGTTCTGTGCAACTAGCTGGTTTAAACCTAAGTCACTGAGGGGAAAGCTGACTTGCTTCTTACGCCTAGTTGCCATTACAACTTCATTATTGTTTCTGATATCTTAGTATACCCTTTAAGAACGGCCCTGTTGTTTAGGAACCAAATTCTGTTCTGGCATATGTTCTTGGTAAGTCCTGTCAAAGTAAAAGACAAAGGCCCTCAAAAAAAGACAGTGATATTATAGTATTGTAAAAGCAGGCCCTAGTTTTAGGCGTTTTGAGAAAACTATTGCAAATTCACTTGCCTGGAATACTTGTAGGTGCAATAAAAAAGTAATCATCATTAGATTGAAGGCCAATGTAATGTTGTTATGTTAGTTCAGCTATTTATCCTTATAATTGAAAAAAAGGTCTAGTATCTCCTTTCTAGGAAAGTTTGTGGCTCTTCAGGCAACACATCCCCTGACATTGAAGTAAGAAATTTGATTGAGCTTCAGATAGTGCTGTGGGACCGTTCCTTTAGGTGAGTTACTATGCCACTTCACTGTTCTAAGAATCACTTGACTAGTTTGTTGATACCAGGTGAGGTTACTTTTCGCTTGTGGTTTTCTAGGCAAAATGGCTGTGGCTAAGCAAGACATATGACGTATGTTCTTCACAAATACAGTTCAAACCATCAGTCTGAGTCTCCCTCACACTTAAGTCTATTCAGCTTGTGTTTGGAGAAATGTTGTATGTTTTCTTCTTAAGCAACAGCAGAATCCTTATGTTAGACTGTTTCCCATCTTTTATCACTTAACAGTAAAAAAATTTAAGTGAACATTTTCTGCACTTCCTACCTTGCAAGTTGTGACTACCACTTGGTTATAGTTACTAAGTTCTCTCTACTATATTTCTATATGCTGATCTGAGTGTCCCTGTCGCTATTTAAGATGCTATATGCTGTGTTGCACTCTTTGGCCTTTGTAGTATTTCTAAGTATTAGCACATTCATTAGATTTTATTTTGTACATTCCAGATCAATTAGTTTCCTGAAACAAAGTTTCAAAGTCCCTTATCTGGAAGGATCAAAGGATGAGAAGTTTCAAGCTGGTGGTGAAGGTGGGCAGGAATTCTTAAGTGACCCTTAAAACAGTTGGCTCTGAGGGAGTTATGCAAAGGTTTAGGTTTGTCTGTGTTTTCCCCCCAGCAATTTTTGCTGTCATTTAACAGATTATCCAACTTAATGTATTGAAAACAGGACAAAGAAGAAAGACTTAATATACCCAGTCTATTATAAGTCTTGCAAGTGATGTGTTCCTATCCGATATATTTTAAGAATGTGCTCAACATATGTGTATAAAGATAACACTGTAAATTGATACCCTTTTAGTGTGACAGAGTGAAGACTGACACTATTAGACTAATTACAGGCTTATACAACTTAAACATACATTTTTTTGTTATTTTCCATCAATTAGCTATCTCCTGGATAATAAGAYTTTGGCTAGAAAGAAACTAAAATGGAAGATATGTACTGTGTAGGGACACTGGGTTCGGTTGAAGGACTATGTGAGGGGATTAATAATTTCCAAATTTTCAGATAGACTAACTAAAAAGAAAAGGCAAAGACTGTTCTCTCTAAATCACAAGACACAACATACAAGTAGACATATAACCTCTTATTTTATGTACTTTACTGTAAATTGTTCAGTTAATTCCACAACATCCGTCTATAGGTTTTCAACCAAACATATTTAGAAGAGTTGTCGTCACATTCTCATAATGATTGTCATTGTCAATTTAAGTGTATTCCAGTTAAATCCAAACTTTCAAACTTGGATTGTGTATGTAAAGTATACTTTGTAAAAAAATTATGCATTAATGCAAGGACTTCTGCCTCTACTTTCTGTTGGGCAGAGATCCAGAGACAGTTTTCTACTCTGCTGGCTTTTTTTAAGATTGTGTTTCTAATGCACTTTATTAGTTGATGTGTCAGCAGAAATTTCTTTCAGCATTTATTTCTATGAAAATCCAGATTCCATGCTTGGGAGAACATAAAATATTCCTCTGTATGCAGTTTAGAAAAATAGCTAGGATTGTAGTGATGGAATTTCTGGTTTTTCTTCTCCATTAAATTGTCATATAGATCAAAAAAGTTTGACTCTTGGGAGACCTGGATTCAACTCTGATCTGCTTTAGATTTCCATTGTATCTTAGGTGAGATACTTGGCCTCTTTGTGCCTCTGCACTCTGTAAAAAGGGAATAGTAGCATTTTCTTTTCTCAGATGCACACAGTGTCAGGGATGCTATTGAATTTTGTGGAAAAACTAGGCAGATCCTTACAGATGTGCCAATGTGCCATCGCATATGAATGGTTTATTTTTTTGTTTGTTTTGTTTTTGGTAACAGTAGTAGTTTATTTTTCATGTTTACTTAGCCGAGAAGTTTTTATTTTATCCTTTGTGCTTCTGTAAACTTGTAATTTCAGCTATACATCTCCCTTCTCTTGTCACTGTTTTAGGAGTCACAGTTTTATGAGCAATGCACACAAATAAAACTATGGCATTGGTACTAAGTCCATGTATATCCTAAAGCATAACTGTGTGGATAACATATTACTTTGTCTTCTCTCAGACTTCGTAGCATTATACTTACCATTGCTTTCATATGAACATTTCATGTGTCTTCTGATCTAAAAGCTGTATATTTTTCTTAAAAGAAAAGTTTATTTTATTTATGGAAAAAGAAAATGTATATAAATTTACATTTATATATATATAAAAAGAAAATCTATTTTTCTTGCAGACATTAACTAAAACATCTTCACTCACCACTGCTCAAATGTGACTATTTATTATCCTTCTGATTCGGTGAGAGAAAGAGAGAGAAAGTGAACTGGACTTATACCAAGCACAGAAAATGCGAAGAACTGTACAGATATGACTTTAGAAACAGTATATTGGAAGCAATAAACCCTTCAGTTTTAAAAGTATATACGATCAAACTCTATCATCAGGAAAGCAGGTACTAGCCCGCTTGTTGTGTTCTAATTTTCACACTGATGATGAACTTGGCAGAATCAAATTATCTACCATACTGAGCTCAACTCTAGAAGGTGATATGGAAAGAACATTTCTCAAGGAAGCTAAAAGTGGTCAGTAACAAGACTAATTCTTTGAAGGAGGCACTTGAAGGACATGACTCTGGAGTGGTGAACAACTGAATACCACAAGAAAGCAGAAGAAAGCTGGCGTGGGTATCCAGCAGAATCAAGTGCTGAGGTGGAGTTCCCATGTAAGAAATAGAAAGGATTTTATACTTTGGCAGGATAAATGTAAAAACATAATAAGCAGACCAGAAGAAGCTTAAAAAGCAAGAAAAGACATAAAAAGTTAATGAAAAATTTTTTAATATCTGGAGCAAGAAGCTTGGCAGCGAGCCTGTAAGGCTAGCAGTGAATAGGGACAGTTAGAGATTGTTGCCATTTAAGACCAAATGACAGTATGGAGGCTAAATGGATTTGGATACCAAAACACTTTTATCACACCTATATGCAGTTTTAAGAATTACATCATTTCCCTGTTCCATGGGAAAGATGACTTGGTCCAGGAGAATAACTGGGCAAGTTAGTGCAGTGGTTCCTCACACACCTTCCCTTTTCTATGGGGGAGAGAGTGCAGTCCAGGAGAGAAGTCAGGTGGGTTGGCACAGTGTTTCCAGCTGGGATGTGAGCAGTCCCGGTGTGGGGTCATGGGGTCCCCTGGGCGCTCTCTGGTGCTCTCAGGTCCTCTGGGTGTTGGTGAGATGGTCCCAAATTCCGGTGCAGGGTCATGAGGTTCTCGCGTCTCTCTTTTGTATTCTGGTTTCCCACAATATTAAGTATCCTTAGTTAGAGGATGAGGCAGGGAATACTGTGTTGGTCCTTTCCAATTGTGCTGTCTTCTGATTTGCAGTTGCTGCTGTTGTTGCTCACAGTCTGCTTGTTCCAGATACTTCTGAACATGTTTGCACTTTTTGATGATCAACAGGTTGTTTGCACATAGTTTTGCTATCTGTTTTCTTCAGCACACAAAAACTATTCTGTTCTTCAGGGCAGGTGGTTGACTGTATTTCATCTGCCTTTGCCCCAGTAAAGAGTTGGTTAACATTTGCTGGCTTATGCTAACAGCTATCCTGTCTAGACATAACTCATGCTAACTGCTAACTTCACACAGAGAGTGAAGAAAAACTAAGAGGTTTTTTTCATCTTTCTTGGCCGTGAAGTATGTTCGGGTAGCTTACCATACTGCAGCCATTCTTTGTGGGGATACCTTAGGGTATCAAAATACTGTAAAGAGTTTATGAAGCCAAAAAATAAAAATAATGGATGATAAATATTCATGTGGATAAATGTAAAATGATGCATTTGTGGAGAATAAGGAGAGTACAACATCCCAACTTCACCTATAAAATGATGGATTCTGAGCTCATTTTACCACACAGGAATCTGATGTGGGATTTTTGTGGGGCTTGGGCTGTATTCATAAGCCCATATCGAAAGGCATGAGGAGACTTCCCATTAGGAGTACTGCTCGGGACTCTGCCCATCCACCAGACTGCTCTGCCAATATCACATCAGCAGGATCCCATATGTGGAGAGAGAGAAAAGCAAGGCAGTCACCCTATCTGGAGACACACCTCGGCTCTTCAGGAAAATGCTAAGGAGATGTTTGATTGTCATGCTCATCTCGGGCTGGGGGAGGTGGATCCAGCTATTTAAAAGAGAAGACATCCTTACCCCAGCAGGTTACTACTTCAGCGTGCAGGGAACAAGTGAGGAGAGTTTGTGCTTTTCTATAAGCTCTCCCTTTAAGGGATAAAGCTATGAAAGGAGTCCCAGAGTTGCTGCTGCATTGGTTCCCTAGTGCACCCCTAACTGCTAGACGTTGTTTGTGTCTCTGAAGGTTAGTCTGGAGGTACATTGCACACAGTGTTGTACGGGGCTTGGAAGTGTATATTCTGCTGTCTGGCTCTAATAAAAGTGAGACGTGAGGCGAAGAGGATCTGTGCAATTCAGTATGATATATATAAGTAAGCTCCTTAACTGTAGGAATTAGTGAGAAAGTAGATTACTCCTAAGATTACACCAATAGCAGAACTGTCTATCTTACTTCAGGTTCAGAGCCATGGGAAACATTAAGAGTAGTCAGCATGAATCAGCCTGCAATTTAAATTTAAAGTAGTAGTAACAAATGGTCTGTTTTGGTACAGAAACTTAGTGGATTACTTGCCTCAGACTCAAAGGGCTGTGCTTTTGCCTCCTTATTTCTGTTCTTTGTAACGAACGTGTGTCCTCAGGTGTTGCTGCCATTGACCCCATCTCTTGCACTACAAATTTTTTTTCTCTTATTACTGTTGTTGGTGGTGGTGAATTGCTTAGTCGTGGTGTGTGGTGGGTTGACCCTGGCCAGCAGCTAAGCCCCCACCCACTTGCTTGTTAATCCCCCCACAGCAGGGTGGGGGAGAGAATTGGACAGGCAAAAGTGAGGAAAAAAACCCTAGTGTGTCAAGATAAAGACAATTTAGTAAGTGAAAGAAAAAGAAGAAAAAAGTAACAAGTGCTGCAAAAGCAATTGCTCTCCACCAGCAGACTGAGGCCCAGCCAGTCCCCAAGCAACAGCTACTTTGGAGAAACTGCCCCCCAGCTTTATATGCTGAGCATGACGTCATATGGTATGGAATATCCCTTTGGTCAGTCAGGGTCAGCTGTCCCAGCTGTGTCTTCTCCCAACCTCGCTGGGGGGCAGAGTGAGAAACAGAGGAGGCCTCGATGCTGTGCAAGCACCATTCAGCAGTAGCTGAAACACTGTTTTGGTCACAAATCTAAACAACAGCACCACCATATGGGCTTCTATAAAGAAAATTAACTCCATTCCAACCAGACCCAGAACATGATGTCACCTAAATTTTCAAGTCACTCCCCGTCAATAAATGACCAATAATTGGGGAAAAAACCCCCAAAGGAACACCCCATATTATGGTAGTATCGCCTACTCTTATGGTATCTAGGTCATACAAGATTTTAAGCATTCACTGTAGCAGTGTTTCTGGCTTTTGTTTGTAGATGTGCATTTTGCTCTGTATGCTTGAGGATATTGGCATTGTCACTGAAATAAGAACTCCCGTTCCCTCGGTAACACCAGCAAACAATATTGTATTATTGGATTCCATGAATGGAACAATTTTGCTTGGTTTATGAATAGACTTTTCAGCAAAACTGAAATCAATTATGGTAAATCTTCGTGCTGAGATCTGTAAAATATTGGCAGAAGTATGAATTTTAATGTTGGTTTCTCTTTGTGATCATGTTGCTGACTCCAGCTATGAAATATTTTCATAAGAATTTTAGGAGGTTGCTCAGTTCTCAGGGGGTGTATGTTAGCTAGTTAGGGAAAATTCTTACAGATCAGGTAGGTGGTTTCACTAGCAATGAAGTAGGAAGATGTTTCAAGCCAGCATGCGGTTTATCTGTCCTGATTAATCACTTATTCAGTTGCTATAATATATTGACAGAGAAGGGGGCTGGGGGCAGTTAACTGACACAGCGCTATCTTTGTGGTTTGGGTCGGATCTTTAAATATCCGTGCACCCTGCATTGATGCTGGCTCAATTTCAAGAGGAAAAATAAGCAAGGGATGTACAATTGGGCCATCTTTCTCTTGCCTTTTTTTCAAAGCCCTTTGGGCCAAATGCTGTAGCTTTTCTCTCATAAGCACATCTTCTGAGTTATCGTGCTAAAATTGTTGGGAATATTTTAGGAATTTTTTTGTTTAATTTTAAGGAGGAAGGCTGTACAGTCGTTCAAAGTACTTGAAATGTTAAATATTACAAAAAAAAGCAAAACTGTCTTATGACATATTACTTGAGCAAAACAGAACTTAGCAGGATCATATTGAACTAAAAAGTTTGGAAGCATTGCAGATGGCTTAAGCTTTAGGCAAGACTTCAGGTTTCATATGGCTTCCACCATTCTAACACTGGGTAATGTAGATAGTGATAGGAAAATACTTGATGCAGCCTGCAGAGACCTCATATTGGCTACTGTGTGCATAAGACCCTTCATTTTGATTCCTCTTTGGAGAGTAGGAAAATAGAGATGTTTTAGTTAGACTCAGGGCGGGAATAGAGAGTCCCTGAGGAAGGAACTTTTTTCCTGCTGAGCTGTAGTTTTTGATTGTTTCAGGAAACACCTTTTTGAGTCAGGCATCTGTGGAAGAGAAGGGAATAGAAAGTTTCATATACACTGGCTGCATATATGCCAACAATTGTTGTTTCCATTTTAGATATTACA
This sequence comes from Oceanodroma leucorhoa, assembly GCA_030449065.1. NCBI lineage: Eukaryota > Metazoa > Chordata > Aves > Procellariiformes > Oceanodroma > Oceanodroma leucorhoa. Next base: position 1,322,327 of record JASVER010000151.1, on the reverse strand, counting down.
TATTTATCTGTAGGACTTTAGGGTAGGATAAGTCAAGGAAACTGTTGGGGGAAGTTTGCCAATATAGCCTCTCTTCAGTGAAATTTTAGAATATGGTTGTCTGTATCCTTTACTGTGACAGCTGGGATCCTTTATATCTTCTGTCACACTTCTGCAAAGAGCAGGAAAAAAAAAAGGGAAATTTATGGTTTACTGAACCTGAACCTCTACTTTGCCTAAAATTTAAAACCGGAGCATTCTTTTTCATCCACTTAGAGGCCCTAAATACCTAAATAGTATGGTTGAAATAACTGAGAATGCAACAGTTCAAGTCACAAAAGAAGACAAGAGGGAGCTCGCCTGTCTTAGTGAACAGGGAACTGGATGGGTCTACAGACAAAGAACAATCCCAGAAGTAAAACAGATCCCTTGCTCTTTGGAAAGCCCCCGTGCTGGGTTAGCTAGAATAAGAAGAGTGCTGACTTGATCCCTCATATCCCTGATCCCTAATTGAGCTTAAGCCTTTGCRAAGGTCTTTAAGATATCATGTCTCCTTTAATTAATCTGTTTTTCCCATCTAGTAATTTCAACATAGGAGATATATGCTTTAGGGTGTTGTGATAACTACTTAGGCAATCAGAATAAATTTTTGTCTTTGAGGTATTTGGCAGAGTCTGGTGGATTTTCTTACCTTCCCGTTGACTCAAGAGATTATCAACCTATTTTTAAGAATATTTACCCAGCCACAAATTGTATCAAACTGTCAGCAACGATAGGACAGTAAAGGAAATCTAGAATTTCAGTGGTTATGTGTGCAGGAGAAGGGAAGGCCCATCTTTACAGAATTCCTACCCTGTTTCAGTGGTGAAGGATTCAGCTTCATTGCAGAAAAGTTTAATGAAATATTAGTAGATATGTATCCTACTGCCTAGAGCCAATGCTGTCTCAGCCTTCAATCACCTCCATAGTTTCACATTACTGAAGGAATACAACAGGTCATCTTTCTGCTGAAGCTGATTCCTTGCATGTCTAAATTCTCAAGCAGTGTCAATTTCTACTTCTTCCAGTTGGGATTTTATTCCAAAAACCTACTGTAAACATCTTGGTTAGTTAATAGTCATATGTATGTAATAATGTTTGAATTGGCTTTACAATATGTGATAATGAGAATTATTATTTTGGGTATTTTTTTCCTCCATATCTGCACCAAATATGACTTGTGATATAGGTAATAATTTGCAAGAACTGCCAGGACTATTGTATTCTATATTGTTCTGGCTCCTAACTTACACCCACTGGATTCTTAGCTTATCAGAATGACTCGGTTAATGCCATGAAAGCTGGTGGTTTTCATGTTAATAGATACAGTGCCGAACCTATTTCCTTTTTTTGTTTACCACAGTTGTTAGAAGCTAGTGTTGGAGCTGTTCACAACTGTAGGCTTTCAAATAACAACTGTTGTTCATATGTGCAGGGAGAAATAGAGGTTCCCTATGGCAATCACGCAATTAATGTATTGAAGAACATTGGAGTATTTTATGTATTTATTTCTCAATTAAAAACAGCTAGAAACAGGATGAGCATCTGAAATCTGGATATGAGTTACTGAAATTATAAACAGTAAATTTCAGTGTAGCCATAAACATGTAGTTTTAGGTTAAAAAAAAAATATTCAAGTATTTTCGTTTTACAGTAAGTCCCCATAATTTTGAAACAATAGCAAAAAAGTAAGAGCAATTTTAATAGAAACACTAGAAATGCATATTATTAAATGGTAATCGTACTGTAATCTCTATACAGCATATCTAAGGTAGAGGAAAGGAAGGAAAAAATATTTCTAGATGCATAATTGCATATTGGATTATTTTAAGTGATTGGTTCTTATCCAAGGCTACTTCAGTGTCATTCATGGTTCTCCAGATAGCTCAGTAACAAGCCAAATTTGATTGTTGTGCAGTAAGACAGCATGACTTACACCTTTATAATGAATGTTCTCACTGATTAATGGTTCATTGTACAGGGAAAACCCACTGGGAGCACACATTCCTTACCTTAATTAAAAAATATCTTTTTAATTAAAGAAACATACCATAAATAAAATTTATCAGTGAAAATCAGCAAGTCATTTGAAAAAGTGCAATTACTTTGAACGTGTGGTATTTCTATTTCAGCTCTTTGAAAAAGACCATCTTGAAATAATCTACCCTTTTTACTGTTTTTTTGCTGGATTGTTTTTTAACTCCTTAGCTAGAAAAATGAAAATAATGTAGTCTCGTTTTTACTGATGGTCAGTCTCTCTGAGACTTACGACCTTATCATGCTAAGGTTCCATGCATCGCAAAAATGTTTATTTAGAAACAGCTTTTTCATTGGAATTCTGTGAATTTTACGTAGTGATAGTTTTGGGGCTTTTGCAAGTATTAATAGAGTGTTCCTTTCGTGCTGGAATGGAAATGTGTGCCTTAACAAGAGGAGGTACAAATATCTGTATTTGAACTACAAGAGGCATAGCTTGAGTTCAGAGAGAAGTGGGGTTTCACTGTCTCAGAAGTAGCTTACTTTTTACTTATCTTCTGACTCGAGAACCAACCTGCTGACCCTCTCTGTCCTGTTTGTCTTAGGAGCAATGCTTCTAGTAGGACTCAGGTCAGATTTTAAGTTTTTGATAAGTAGTTACATGACAAAAGTGATTTTTAACCCGCTTTTCCAAAGAAATTAACGTTCTGTAGTGGCTTTCTTAATGATGTTAAGTAATTTTTAATTCTGTCGACTGATTTTATTCAAATTTTGCAAAGCGATAAAGGCCAAAAAGTTTAAAAACAAAACCGACAACAAAAAAAGAAACACGAAAAACATTTTTTGTTGAAATCAGTTGCTACACTGAATGAGATGGATGCCTGGCAGTTGGTTATGGATCATGGAACTATAGTAGGTAGATAACGAAGATTAGAGACGTGTTGCTGAAGTTATTTGGATGGGGACTTAAAGTAACCAGTGTACCACTTAAGCTATTGAGTTTCTTTTGATTCAGTTACTCACTGCGCAGTGTTTGTCCATCAGTATTCCAGGCAATGAACTGGAATTCAATTACATACTTTGGCTTTATTTTTATGATGTTTATCATGCTGGTTTTCCATAAATATATAGATTGTTGTTTTTTTCTTCTGTTTCTTACTTTTTCCAATCAGTTTTTTTTAAATACATCCACCACTGTCCTTAATAGTGATTTAACAGGGATCTTACCCTGATGATGTTCTATATGGCTTTCGTTGGCTCATGAGATGGTGACCATGGGAGTTGTCAGCTGTAGATTATAGTTGTATAGTGTACACAACTGTAGATTGTATCTATCTATCCAGGAATCCATGTTGTCACAAGGTAAAAAACCAAACCAAAACAAGAAAACAAGCCATTTCTGCTGTCTACCTTTCTTGTTAAAGTCAAAACCAGCAGCGGGGCCGTTGGAGCTGGCTGGAAGTGGCTGTGCCCAGCACAGGGCAGCCCTGGCCGCTCCTCACAGGGGCTGCCCCGGCTGCCAGCACCTGGGCACCTGCACCCGGTACATGGGGAGAGGATGGGTTTGTTTGAATTTATAGGGTTGGATTTTTTTCATTGAAGTGAGGTGAAGTTTTTAGATGCTCTTAGAAAGACAACAACAACAACAAAAAAGGGTCAAACTCCAAATACAATTTTTTCAGCACTGTGGAGTACGGGAAACCATGAATTATTTATGTCTGACTTCCCAGTATGTTCCCAAAAGGCTGGTAGTATTTTTCCTGTTCATCTATCTATGATCATCTAAGATTTTAATTTGATTCTCTCAGGAGCATGTATATGCTCTGACTTACAGAATCTCATTTGTATTTTTGTGACACTGATAGCAAATATTGTTGCTGTTGTGGAAATTAAATGCAGCAGATTTACTTTGTGTTGTAGTTACTCAGCTATGGTGTACTCTGTTAAGCTGCTTAATTTTTATTTTTCTTCTCATACCTGCTCTAATTTTCCTTTTGTTTTTAGTTTTAAGCTCCCAGGAGCTTAGAAGGTGGGTTAAAAGGCTATCAGCCAGCTTATTTTAAGAGGAAAAATGAAAAGAATTGGGGTAGCTTTCCTAGAGAAGAGAAGCCAGACCAGAAGGAAAGGTACAGTGGTCATCATCATGTGGGGTAATGCTTTTTTGAAGAGGACTGATGGAATAATTAGGTTTTTGTGTCCATGCCGGAAAGACTAAGCTTAAATGTATTATATTAAACACTAAAGCAAGTTTTCTACTGGTAGGGGTGGTGGAGCCTGAAGAGAGGGAGGTGGCCATGGGAGACTGCAGCGAGGGAAGCTGTGAGGACTGGCTATGTGTATTAAATAGCCAGAATGATTTAGGAGAAAAATCTGCCTTGTCTAGAGATTTGGTACTGGTCTAGGGGCTTGGAGGCCCATTTCAGTCTTATTTTCTGTAATTCTACAGTACTGGCAGTTTTAAGTCCCATTAAAACCTGAGAATGTCCGATTTCTTATACTGAAGACCAAGCTAAATTAAAAGGTGTACCTACGCTGAGGAGATAGATTAGTGCAAATGCGGGCCTTTGCTATGTTGGTGTTTGCTGTTGAAACACTATTGCTGATTCATGCATGATTTTTTTTTTAATATAACTACCTTTGGTACAGTGGCTTCTCTGTTGCTTTTGAAAACTCATTCTGTGTTTCCTTTATATATGTCTCATATGAACTGGTGTAATGAAAAAATGTTAAAGTATAGAATGTTAACAGCTCAGCTGGATAACATCACGCTGTAGATTCAATGATACTAGCTTACTAAGTGCAATTGGCTGCAATCTTTCCCCCTCAAACAACTGTAGTAATAATAAACTGAACTAATGAGGTGGATGTTAGAAATTATATTCTCTGTCCAGAAGAAATATTTTAATAGGTGCACAAAACATTACTTTTAATGTCAGGGACATTTATTGTAATTACTCTATTTCTAGATGAAGAGGACATGCAGCATGCCTTATTCAATGTCTTCCCCCC
>JASVER010000151.1:1305440-1317273 GCA_030449065.1 Oceanodroma leucorhoa | reverse complement strand
AAAATCCTGGAAACATGCAGTGATATAGTGTATTAGCTACTGTTCTGTCCAGATTTTGAGCCTATTTGAAGCAAATACAGTTTATTGCAGCAGTTGGTTGTGTAATCAGATTTTTTTTTTTCCATGTAAACCGATACTTGCAAAATTGTAGTTTACTAAAGCAGTTTTTGAAGTGTTCTTTGGTGGAAACAAAGTGTTTATGAAAACTTACAGCCTAAAAATTAAAATTTACAGAAGTTAAATACAGTCCCAAAACAAGTTCAGAATAGCAACAGGCAGTTGCTGCCTGTATTGCACAGATGTAATTGTTTTGAACACACAGAAACTGATGTTGTCTTACCAGTAGCATCTTTTCGGTCACTGAGCAGCTTCCTCATTGACCGTGTGGCCTTGCTGTCTCTCTCAAATGCACTTTAAATATTTTGGAGTGTGTGTTCGTGCTAGGGCAAGCATTTTGTGTAGCAGATAATTTTTTTCCAGCAACTCAGGCAGGCTCATTTTTCCCCATCTTCCTGAAAACCTAACAGCAACAGAGACCCACCATGCCTCAGTGGGCCTCATTTGGATTTCCTCTTCGGGAGTGTCACAGGCCAAAACCACTCTTTGAGTCAGGGAATTTCACTTAATTAGATATATTGCCAATTAACATAAGCTTTAAATTACTGATTTTGTTATTGAGAAATAAAGACGACAACCAATTAAATGAACACGCAGAGAAGACATCTCTCCCCGTCCTGGTGTCACATCCCCTTGTTAGGCTACGTTAGGCTTGCTGCCTTCAGTGAGGTGATGGGTGAGGGTCCTCGGACACAGGTCAGCCTGCAGCACCCCCCACCCCCAAACACGCACGCTAGCAAAACCCTGACATGTTTACCCGAATCAGAGAGGTGCCATATGGAAGTGAGGGTCTCCCTGACTGCAGCCAGAGGCCTTCCAGGTGGTGTTTGCGTCTTCCCAGTCAGGCCCAGTAACCGTGTGCTGTGGCAGGGAGCTGGGGATGGGGGGAGCAGGTCAGTCCTCTTAATTTTTCAGGTGAAGAGGAAAATTTAAATGGACCTCCAGTGACGGTTACTTGCGGAGATGGGAGCATGACCAAGGAGTTCTTGACTCCTGGTCTTGTTTAGTTGGCTGGGTTTTACCGCCTCGGGCTGGTGTTTATGGGAAGGCTGATGCAGCAGAGTCTCCCTGCCGGGGTCGGGCAGCCCTGGAGGAGCATGAAGACGAGCTAAGCAGGCACAGGGGCTTCTTCCAGGAGGCTTCTTCCCAACTGCAGAGAAAGCAATCCTGCCGCAGGGGAGCTGCTCTCAGCCAGTGTGTCTGAAACTATTCAGCAGGTGCCTCATTCACAGCTCTGATGTTTCTTCCCAAGCCAGTGCAGTCTTGGGGAGGCAGTTCTTTGCTCCTCATGCTGTTGTAGTTCCACATGTCTCCCTGGTGAGCCGCCTCGACGGGGCAGCATGGCTCCCCACCGCCCAGGGTGAGCGTCTGCAAGGGCGGTAGGACCGCTTCACGTGTCCTTACTCGCGTTCCTGAATCCTGTGGTCTCTTTCGTTCCTGTAAACAATTCTCAGCTGGACTTTACAGGCTATGGGGTTGATACCAAGGAGCGTTGCACTCCAGTGTTTTCTGCAAATATAGCTCTACAAAATGAACTATTAGGCCGTTTGTATTTTTTCAGGTAAATTGCAATGCCAAAAAGAAAATTACTTTGCTTTCTATTACGATAATGCAATTAATAATTCAGAAAAGAAAAATCAGATTGTTTGAAAGTAAGATAATAGAATAAGCATGTGTATGTATATGTGTACATGTCTTTTCTGTGGTACTTTACAAGAGAGTAGTAACTTTAATTGTATGCCACAGACTAGGTAACTTGTTACAATAGAAGCTGGTTCCTTTGTTTCACAAAATGAGAAAATATAATTCAAAAGTCCTTTTAGATTGATGTATTGGAATCATATAGAAGTTTTGTACAGTATACTTGTATTTGTGATAGAAGGAGACAGGTATATCATCTGAGTTTTTAAAGATTAACTTCAAATAGTGTACGTATCTGGAGCAAGAACATTACYAGAGCCAAAGATTCATTATTTACCCCTTTCAGTGATTTGGTTAACAAAAAGTGAGCCGTATGAAAAAATATGTAGCTTCTTTAATTAAAATCATGTATAATCTCATGCTTCAATATATAAACTAATCTAGCCAGAGATTTCGGGAGACTTCTCTTATGAGGAAAAACTGACTTTTTTATGAATAATCTGTATTTTCATGGTTTTGTCTCGCGTATGTATGCCAGTATCCTGAGCTTCAGGAAGCTTTTGGAAAAGGCTACCCAGCTGGGCTGAATGAGTATTCTTGGGCAGCACTGCAGCTTCAGAGCCAAAGCTTTATAGAATGTCATCTCCCCTTCTTTTAGAGCCTTAATTTCCATGGCAAACTGGTGCGGGGATGCTTGCTCTGTGTACTGAATTTTGTATTTACTTTTACCAACTGCCCTTTCCCACTCTTTTCAGACTTCTTATTTCTTCCAGAAGAAGTTCTATTTTAGAACAACATGGGCTTTCAAAAGCAGAATGGAGCCAAGGCAGGAGTTTCGCCGTTGATGTGAATGGCGAGTGCTGTGCACATGTGACCTCTCTGATGACATTCGTCTGAATATCCCCGCTGCTCTTTAGGAGGGCCGTCCAGCTGGCAGCCTGTGGGCCAGTTCTCTTCCACAGAATAATTTTGGCCAGCTCCCACATGAACGTGATCTTATCCTAGCTTGCCTGTGCAGAACCATGCAAGCTGCCTCTCTGCTCCTTTACTTCTGGAATGTGGCACAACTTGCCTGCAGAGATGTGCCTGTTGTGACATTTAAATGGAGATGCTACACTATAGCTTAGCCTTCAGAAAGATAAATCTTTCCACAGTCGCCACCACCATTTTCCTCTCTAAAAAAGAATACTAGAAATCCCTTCAAGTGCTAAGAATCTTTGTTTTTTGTAACAGGTCTCAAAAATGGCATAACAACTGGTGTGCTGTTTTTCTCAAAAATAGTCTGATAAAATGTTGTCAAAATCACCTTCTGGACTAGAAGAAAGGCGAAGTTAGTTACCTAGGCTCAAAATATAATACATATTAAATAATCATGCCCATTAGAAAGTCAACACTAGATGTTTTATATTTCTCTTATGTATCATTTGTTGGTTTTCTGTTTGCAAAGGATTTCATGATTCATTACTTTCACGATATTGTAATTTCATATTGGATGCTGCCACTGGAATACTATACAAAAATCAGAGCTGCAAATCATTTGACTTCTCTCCAAGTGTACTGTGGTGAATATTTTGGAGTGAGACTGGGAGATCATTTAATATTTTGTTTTATAATTAATTTAGAACTAGTTTTAGTTTTAAATGAGCGATATATTAATTCCAAATTACAGAACAGAAGCATGTTCTACAATTTTTTCCTTAGATTAGTAGCATTATTCTCATATGCATATGATTTCTGATACGTATCAGATTTCTAATAACAAAATCATTGTTTTGTTTTTCCATAAACTGCAGGAACTATGCCTGTTCCAGACCAGCCCTCGTCTTCTGACAAAACAAGCTCCCTTAGTCCTGTGTTGAACACGTCCAATGGCGATGGCTCTGAAACTGAGACAACCTCTGCCATTCTAGCTTCAGTTAAAGAACAGGTATGCAAGTGCTGCATCCGCAGGCTGGAAAATAATAATATGATTTAGTGGTTTTTTACAAAGATTTCATAGGTGGTATCTGAATAATTTTGTTCACAAATGCATATTGCAAAGAATGTTAAATATTTCTTCATGTCTTAGTATACTTCCATGTGCTGTCCTACAATAAATTTAATATAATTTAATTTAATTGTTCATTTTATTCTCCACTTTCACTCTTTAGTGTGAATGATGGTTTTCAGAGCTCTCTCCTTTTCTTGTTGGCATGTGGAGTTACAGCATATAGGCATGGCATGTAAGAACTATAGACAAGTGAGTAGTTGTGGAGAAGATGTGTTATCCTAGACTTTTTAGTTAAAAGGATTTATAAGAATCCTAGGATTTTAAAATTTGACATACATGTTTTTGGTTTTTTTATGTAAAACTTGATGTGAGATTATTTTAGGGCAAAACTGGGTAGGGACGGAGGCTTTCAGCCTTAGTTGATTAAAACCAAAAGTATTAGGAATTTTTGAAAGAAAGGTCTTTAGTGTGATTCTCTTCTCGATTCTAATAAGACAGGTTTGGACTTTTTAATGTAAATTTTTGTGGGCTGTGTGTCTGAGATTTTGCTCAGTGCCTCTTTGTACATCAGGAGGTGGTTAATATTCCAGTTCATGTAAACACCTGGTTTCCATCACTACCTCATTTGGCTCAACAGCAGCAACAGGTATCCCAAAGAGAGACATTAAAAGATAGCTGCTTTTAGTCAGCTTTCTCCTTGCTGAAGGTGTCTAAATTGGTTCTCCAGTTATGAAGTAGTGATCTTTCCCTAAGACATTCACTGCTTCTTTGGTAAAATTAATGCATGAATTCAGCTTATGATATCTAACACCATTGGTGGAATAGCTGTTGAGTCATTGGACTTTTATGAAAATTGTGTCCTTGCTCTTCATTTTTTCTTTTTGATATGTATCAGTTCTCTCTTTTGGGTTTTAAAGGTTAGTCATATTTTCTCGTTCTGAAAAGAGGAGTGCAAGAAAGAAAGGTTATAACGTGGAGTTTTGTCTTAAGATTTATAGCATGTTGTTGTATTGGAATTACCCATGGTTTAGACGTTTGTGTGCGTATTCTCTTCCAGGACAATAGCATTACTTGGGCATGTACCAGTGTTTCAGCCTGTGTTACTGTATTATTTTGAAGAAAAATACCTGCCTTAGCTTTTGTCTCTCTATGTTGAAAAAATGTACAGAGAAGTTACATAAGTAGAAGATATGCTGCATCTGCCTGTTAGAATGTGAAACACAGTACTGAATCGTGAGAAGTTCTTCTCTGTTGTTGGATTTTGTGACGATATTGCAAGTTTACACCTGGTCATGTATTTTGCAACTGAACCTCCCACCCTCATAAATCAGTGAAGTGAGTACTAGAGGAAATTGGTGCTGAGTCCACTAGATGAAAAGGATTTTAAGTGGTAAAATATTAGCAAAGTTATTTCTGATTCCTGTGAATCACAGCAAAAAGGAGCCTGTAATAAAGGAGTTCTGCATTCCCTTATCACCAAGAACAGCCTAGCCAGCTAACCTTAAGGTACTGCTGACTAACAAGATAATCTCTTGAATTACTGTGGGTACCAAAATTTCACAGGTGTTCTGTTAAGTAAACTTCTTTCTTGACAGGTGATCTCTAGCGAGACCTGTCTTGAAGCTGGAAGACTGTACTAAGCTGAAAAATGAGACTGATTTTTTTTTTCTTTGGATCTGAATGCGTTCCTCAGAGTATATGTTGACTTCAGTAAATTCGGCTTAATGGCACACATTCATGTTCAGCCACACTCACTACTGGGAAATCCATGTAACTCCAATATTCTTCTTTTATTTTGTAGTAAAGATTTGAAAGAAAAACAACAAAGACCAAAAAAACCCCCAAAACAAACAAAAAAACCCAAACCACACCTGCTTTTGGGCTTTTTTGACAGACTTCCATTGTTTAATGTTCAGTTGGAAGAATTCTAGGTAAGGCCACCATCCCATGCTTCAGGCAGAAGAAATGCATTACACTGATTCTGCATTAGGAGAGTAAATGAAGTAAGTTTCTAACTGACTGTTCAGATGGGTAGCCCTCTGCCTTTTAGAAGAAGGAATTAATTACTTTACTGCCTGGTGTGTGATTTTGCTTTATGTGTCCTTTGACTGTAGCCGAAAATATATTTTGAAATATGAATACAGGCAATTATTCAAAAGTACTGCTAATAAGGAAAAAGATGATTGAGTTCATAATTAAGGTATGTTTCGATGAATCAAATATGTTACGTTTTCTTTATCTGTGCTGATGCTTAACTTTAAAAAAGTTTCCTTTTTTTAATTCTCTTGGAACACTTGTGGCAACTTCAGGTATTACTTCTCATGAAATAACTAGAACAGTGTCTCTGAGTGACTGCAACAGAGTAAACTACAGGATTTATGGTATCAATGACTGTAATAGGTGTTTGCAGTCTTTGAAGAGGGCAGGGTACGTGAAAGAAGTCACAGAGAAGAAGTCATAGATACTGTATTTATTTGCTCTACTTAAATTTCCTATGTGAAACATAAATGATTTATTCAGAAAATGTGGAAGTTTGCTGTGCTTAGTTTGAAGAACACATATCCCTGTGCTGTCCTATTTTGAGGAACACATTTATTTGGTCTAAAAAATATATTGGGTCTAAAAAAATCAGTGCTTGATATGTCAAATGTAAAGTGGCATTCATGCTGGTCGTGACTGGATCAGAAGATTTAGCCACGTGCTTTTCAAGCTGAGGATTTCTGTCAAAATAGAAATTAAAGCCTGTATTTTGTTGTTGAGGAGTTGATTTTAGGAAATTCAAATCCTGAACTCCTTGCTTTAATGTATAAGCCATTTCATTTGTGTTTTACCTCTGGACAAATGTGCTGAATCACTTTCAGGTTTCAGACTTATGAGAAGAAGTGATGGATAAAGAATATGAATCCATTTTTTCCCCCTTGCTGCTAACTTTCTTAAGGTCGGCAGGCACTGCTGGAGGGGAGGTCAGAATCATGCACTGTATGTCTAAGAAATCGTTAGATGCAAGGCAGTGAACTTTGGCTTAGGTGTTTTCAAGCTGCTCTCAGGACGAGGAAGGGTTAATAACTTCTGTGAAAGTGAAAGCTGTTGGGTTTTTTTGTGTTTTTTTTTTTTTGTTGGTTTGTTTTTAGACAGTCAGAATCAAGTTCTTTAAAGAGAAATCATCAAGTAGTGTTAAACCACTAGGTAAATAGTTTCAGTTTTCCATGCTGTATAAGATGTGGTTAAATACCTGTGTATGAAGAAGGATTTTTTCTTTCTTATGATATACTGACAAACACATTTGGCCCAGTGCTTCACAGGTTTTAGAAAACATAAGGCCATTTCTGTTTCTGCTTTGTCATCTGCTTTTGTATCTGTAAATAGGGGAAAAATTCTTCAACAAAGTGAGATATCAGGATTCTATGATTTGTGAGAACATATGTGACAGATACGACTATTTCTTCTGCAAAAAGCACAATATGTTTCTGATAGGGAATTTCTACCTGTGCAAGAGACTTCTGATCCCACTCAGTGTTAAAAAATTCCTGGGAAGAGAGGTATTGATAATGCTGTTTTGAAAGTAGAAATAGCTGCTGGAGAACCTTTTAAGTAAATATGTAGTAAAGCTGATGCTTTTCCCGGAAGTCACCAGACATATGTGGTTCACAGTACTTTGGTTCTTGGCATACAGAAACTGCTCCCTTGGAAGCTGAGGAGGAATGTAGTGACAATGACCTACCAGAGGCTTGTTTTGGCAGATTTTTTTAACAAAAACACTTGGAGAACATGAGGTAAAATAATTTCCTAAGAGTGAGATCCATCTTGAAGCACTGACAACTAGATTAAACTCAGAAATAGTATAATACATTTGTTTTAGTTTCTTTGTGACTTATTTCCTTTACCATGTTAGTAGTAACTTGTTTCAGAGAACAGCTCTTTCCCTTGCAGAAAACTTATGCAAAGAACAAGTTGTGTAATGTTTAATATTTCTTTTGAATCCTTCTTAAATCTACCTATTTCAAATGAAGATACTTGTTTCCAGATGCCTGTCTTCATTGTCCTCTCTATCCAGAAAAAGCTTAGGCTCTAAGACTTTTGGAATATTTCTCACACTGTTTAAATAAATGATTGATTAATATGTTCTTTTCTTTAAATCAGAGTGCTGATTCCAGAGAAAGCAGAAGTCTTTGGCTTTGAGATGGCTGCTGACAGCAGCTTCTTTTTTTTGTTTTTGGTTAAAAGAATGAGAGTGTCATCCTTAGAGTTAAAAACATCTGGGCTTTGTAAGACTTATATTTTTTTCTAATGTAACTTCTGTTACTTTTAAATATTTACCAGTTTTCCCATTAGAAAGCTACTCGTTTGTCAAGAAATTGTGGTTAAAACTAGATTAAAAAACACATACAGGGTAATAATGACTAAGCATTGTAATGCATGTCAGTATTAAATAAGGATAATATACATGACTTAAGTGAACTTGTATGTGTTCATGTTGTTAGATATTAGTACTCTTTGGAAACAGGGTTATGTATGTCATGCACATCTTATATATGTATATGTAAGTAAAACTACAGATAGAAATGGCTGTAGAAGTTGAAAGATTTAATTTTTTTTCTTGGCTCTGTCAGATTGTTTTTCCCATGTCTTTATATAATGATTGAAGTTTTAGAACAAAATCACATATCTAGATGGATGTTTCAATTCTGACTATTTTTAAGGTTTTAAGGCCAAAAGAGTCTTTTGAAATTATCTAGTCTGACCAGCAGGTTACGGCACTTCATACAGTCATCCAAGTATTGGGTACCAAGTCTGATCACAGAATGAGTTTTGCAGCTGTTTTCCCTAATATAAAGCATGCCATATTGTAATACATGATATTCACCAAAATAAAATCTCATTCTTGCCTTATAGGAACCAGTAATTAGTAATCTTACATATTCTGTAGCTTTTCTAAATAGGTTCAATTATGATACATTCATGTCTTGCTTCCACTCAAACATCAGGCTCTATCTCTGCCTTTCAAAGTTTTAGCAGCTCTATTTCAGACCCATGCTAATTATATTCAATCAATATATATTTCTTTCATCATCTCTCTTAAGTAGCATGTCAATATATTCACTTCCTTAGTTATAGAACTCCCTTGTTTCCAATGAGGTTTTAAAATATTCCAGAGAGATACTCCTCTTTCTTTTTGCCATCTTTTATTTTCATTAATATATTGATTTAGATAAGAACTAGATTTGGATGTATGATGTGTTTTGAGTGGCACAAATCTATACAGTGGATACCATACTTGTAAGTTGCTGGATGGACCAACATATTATTGAAATACGAAGCTTTGTGAGTACAGCTATTGCTTCCCAGGTACATTGTCAAGTTGATGGGGTTTGCTTTTGAGATGTACGATTCTACTACTGGAAATAGGGAGCTGAGTGGAGAAGTTTTGAAGAGAGTCATCACAGTGGCTGGTGAAGAATGAAATCATTTAATATACTTAGTATACGTCCTGCTCTATAGGATTCTCAAGTTCTTGATTTAGTCTGGGACTGGTATCACGTAGCTCTTTGGAGCAGCTGTGAGTGTATTCATGTTGTGCTTCTTGGGAAGTGGCTGTTTACAAGAATGGAGACCTAGAGAAGTAATTCCTATTCAGAGCCCCATATCCTGTAAGTCGTGCCAAAGACGCAGTAGACATAGTAGGTGCAGTATGAAGAAACTAAAATTACTTCACTGATAAAAAGATGTGGTGGTAATCCAAAATATGTATTTTTGGGATTGTTTGAAATGAGCTAGGAGTGGAAAGGTTTCTGTGAAGATTTAGTCTGATAGAAGATTATTGAGAGAATATGTCCTACCAGCAAAACCATCTTTGAAGTGAGGGAAGAAAATGGCAATTATCAGAATAAAATTAGAGTTAAATATAATGCTATTTTGACTTAAAGTAATGTTGAAAAATTAGTAGTTCAAAGCCAAGAATTTCAGAGAAGCTGGGTAGAATGCCACAGCTCAATCTAATGCTAATTCGAAGCACTGTTAAAGGCCATCATAAAGAAAGGCAAAATATCCTTTCTTATCATGCAGCCAGTATATGAACATACTTTTGCTGATCCACAAGCACTTCTGCCTTAACTTATTTTTTTTGCCATTAGTGGAAGAATTTCAAACTTGGAATAAGGATACTCAAAGTAGTAATATTGATCTCAATTTCAATAGAATTTAAATTTTAGTATATTAAATTCCTAACATTTTAACATACTACATTTGTAACATTTTAACATCGTTGACTTCTTTTTCTCTGGTATCATTCATTGGGGCTTTTTAAAATGTAAAATATTTTCACACCTAAACCCAAGTCTTTTAACCAGCATAGTGGAATAAAGATTCTTGATCTCACTTTAAAGTCACTTGAGAGGGAGATCTAAATGAACTTAAAAAAAAGTGACTAGTCAAGTTGTGCTTTTTCCTGTACTGATGCAGCTCCCTCTGTTGTACTGACAAACGTGGACTTATGCAGCCACGTGGGGAGTGCTGCTGGGGAGCTGAGTGAGTTGGAAATAACCATCTGAAAAGATAAGAAGGAGCTTTGTATTATGGACGGTTGAGTGTGGTGTTTTCTTTTTTGGCGAAGGGTGGTTGGATCCATTTGCCAACTTGTTTTCAAGGATTGGGCTTTTTAGCACAGCTGCTGTAAAAATATACTTCAAACCCTGGGTTTAGTCAACTTTTTTGTAGTGTTTAGAATTGATTCAGAAAGTCCAGCATAACATCCCTATTTATATGTACAGGGGAGCAGAGGTTTTGGGTGTGTCTCCCCCAACTCTGCCCCACTTCCTTGTCTAAAAGGAAGTCACAGTCGTGTTTCTGTATACTTTACGTTCCTGAGACTTAGCTATCTTACCTGTTCCCAGTATTTTTCTCTGTCTATGCTTGAATTAAGCAATATCCATCAATAGTAATTTTCATTTGTATAGAAAATATATGAAGCTGTGAGACCCACAGCTTTCAAAAACAGCATACCTCTTCTACAGAGAAAAGAAAGCGCTGTTAAAAGACCAAACTGTGAACCCTTCAGCTAGTGACTGTTTTTATTTCTTCTGTCTCCTCTTCTCTGGATATGAAAGAAGAACACTAAAAGCACTCTCCAGATTCCACAGTGACCCTTCTCCTTTAACTTGTCTTGCCAGTACTTTTCATGCAACTTCAATTTTGAAAGGGATCTTTGAAGGAGATTTAATTTTTGTCATTGTTTTAGCAATTTTTGTGCCTTTTATGTAATTTTGAAAACTTGAATACTTCTGTTGTGTTTTCCCATCTGTTTCTGTGTGTTTTCTCACATGATGACATTTTCTACTCCTGATGCATTTACTGCTATAAATGGAACTATCTTTCTGTGGGTAATTTAAATGCTTTGTATTCCTAGAAAAAAATACTTAACAGGTAGTTGAATGCTATGAATGTTACGCTTTGATAAAATATGTTACAATTCTGTTTGTCCCTAAACAAGAAAACCAGAACCCAGCAAATGCTAAGCGAAGTTTAAACTTAAATCTACACCTGAGAGTTAAGGTACATTACTACCCAAATAAGCTTAACTGTGGCTGTGAGTTGTGTAGTTATCATGATAACACTATATCAGTTTAGAATCACACAATAAATTGATTTTAACAATGTATAGCATGTACTTACCTTGTTTTTTTTCCTCCTTTGTGGTGAAAATGCAGTGTTTATCTCTGAAATTTCTGGTGACAGAAGCTTATTCTATAGTTGCCTCTGATGAGAATCTTCCCAGTGTGAGGGTTAAAAGGCCAGCAAAAGAAATTAACCTTTAAAAAAAATTTGAAGATTTGTAGTAAAGTTCTACGCAAATCAGTTGCTTAATTCATGATTCTTTCCCACAAGGTTAACATTGCATTTTTGGTAGAAGATCACTCACTTTGTTTTGGAGGGAGGCTTTACATGTATAACCTATAACATGTACAACAGTGGAGCCAGACTTTTTGCATGGGTTCCCTTGCTGCTCTTTATACATACATTTTCCTTTTCTATGCAAGCAGCAAATCCAAGGCCTGATGCCCAAAGAGTTTTTTTTCTCTTTTTTATTTT